>JAGDQP010011694.1:154-37670 GCA_022664845.1 Lepisma saccharinum
CTGCTCAAAGATGGCCAGTTTCGCCTTATTTTCTGGCCGTTTTTGAAATTTCCGCGGTCTGTAATTTTCAGAATATAAAACTTGGGACCTGACAAACAGATTGAGAGCAATTTCGAACCAAAATGCTGTTGGCCCCTTTATCTACCCTGCTCAAAGTTGGCCAGTTTCGCCTTATTTTCTGGCCGTTTTTGAAGTTTGCGCGGTCTGAAATTTTCAGAATGTACTACTTGGGACCTGACAAACAGATTGAGCGCAATTTCGAACCAAAATGCCGTTGGCCCCTTTATCTATCCTCTGACCAAAAAATCTTTACAAAGTATCCGAACTCACCCCAGATGACGGTATACTTGTACCTTTTGTCCCATGTGAATGGGTGGTAATGCTCCTTGCCTTCTAATCAAGGTGTCCACGGTTCGATTCCCGATCTGGCTACAAGTGGTTCAGAGCCCACGTTAAACTGTAGGTCCTGTCTTTAGGACGTTATCTTCATCGGATAGAAAGCAGTGGCAACCCTCCATCGATTCACCTTACCCAGGGATCTTCAGATCAGGACCTGCCTTCGGGCAGAACACCCATCATCAACATCGCTTACTTTTAAAGAGCGAAAAAGTATGCAGTACATACTTACTTTTCTTTAATCATCTAAACAGAGAATAAAAACGACAAAATAGACCCGAAATGAAAGCTGACCCGTCTGAAATCACGGTGTTAGATCCACACCTGTTGCATCCTTTGATGTATAATAAACTATTTTCCTTTCTCTCACCCCACCCCCCTACTAGATGTAAAAAAAAGACCTCACCCCTTTCGAAACCCTCTGTGATAGAGCAGGAGAAACTAACTTACCCGGCGAGATTTTAATTACTCTTTTATAACGCGCATGTTTGTTTTAGAAAGGACAGGAAATTTTTAGTGATGAATCTCCTGCCGAGGTCTTTATAACAGAATTAATGTGATCCCAAGATAGCCCCTTTTCCTCACCCTATACCCTTCCAGTTACATTCCATTACAATGGCAATTTATTATTTCTTTTTTTTTTTAAAAAAAAAAAAACACACGAAAGTCGTATATCAGAGTTGTTGAACGGAAAACGAGTGAGCGAAGCTCCATTTTTATTTTTCAGTTGAATGTATTAGTGGCCTGTGATCAGTAATATTTCTTGATTTTGCACGAGTTATGGCATCACATATTCAGAATTAAGATCTGTACATTAGATATCACTATTATAGTAAAGTTTATTGCGGTTTAAAAAGAGCATGTTTTCTTTCCCCTCCTCTTAAATGCCTGTTTTTTTACAGCAATTGTTTCGTTTTATTACTTGATGTTATCATAAATTTAGATATAAAAAATCGTATATAAAAAAATACGATTTTTTATTTTCTAAGGGAATTCTTTTCATCAAAATAGTGTTAATTTTTGACGACAGATGGCGATATATGTATATATTTTCTCTTGCAAACAATTCAAACATCAATGGAAGGCGTGAATTTGTTCGTAGAAAAACAAATCGCCTTTAGAAAGATTTAACCAATACCTATAAAAATATATGGTCAAGGTTTTCGTATTGTTGGCAGAACATACAGAATCCAGACATGAACAGAAAGCATTGTTTGAGTAGAACTAAATAGTCTTCATATATAGAACTGCTTGACTAATAGGTAACGGATAGTGTGGACAAATTTGCGTACTGTCAACAGAACATTAGTTTATGAGACCTCCATTGATGGAAGAACGTACAAAATTCAGACATGAATAAAAGGTTTTCGATCATGAAACCAAAGTACCGACTTTTGCATATAGAAATACCTTCCAATAGCATTAGCTAGGGAGAGGATATCACGGAAATTTTATACGTAAAAGCATACATTGTTGAGACCTCCATTGTTTACGAAACATGTAGGGTGGGATAAATAGCGAAATGACCTCCTAACACTTTGCATTTCCCCTTAATTATTCAAATATGAATGCAGAAAACATTCCCGTTTTGCCTATTCCCGTTTCGCCTACGCTCTCTTAAAGAAGATATTTAGTGTCTGAGGGAATTTTCTTGCAACGATTCATTAATGAGATTCAAAGCTCTGTCGTGATTCGATATGATTCCAGCAGATATTATTTTGTCCCCCCCCCCACTCGGCCTTCGTAAATATTATTTTTATGTACAGTTCATTAAAAGTTTATTTTACAGAAAGAAAGCAAAAGCTGTATCGTGATTGGCTGTGCTACTGGGCGTAGTGGCCAATCACAAAAGTGAAAAAAGTAAACAAAAGAAGGGAGAGAGAGAGAGAGAGAGAGAGAGAGGCGGGCACACTCGTAGCAAAGAAAAACAATTTTCAGTATTCCTATAATATGGTCACACATATATTTCAAAATAAACGTGTATCTATTACATAACCTTTATAATTTAGGCTACAATGTCACTCATTGTCCCCGTTTATTATATACAATGTTTACAAGTGAAGTTATGTTTATCGCAGATCCTCATGCTTGAAACTTTAATCTTCCAAATGTAAGTAATATGAAACTGCATCTACATAATGAATTAAATCTCTGTGCCCTGAACGGAATCTAGATTTTAAGTTGCTGATGCCTTAATCAACGCGCCTATACTTTAACTTATTTGCTCTTGGTTTCTTCCCAACTTCTAGAAACTGCATCGAGGTTTCATCCTCAGCTTGCTCTTGTTGGAGTAATTCTAGAAGAATGAATATATTTGGGTGCTCCTTAGTTAATCTTCTGTTTAGCTTTGCATGCCATGACTCCACGACATTGTTGGTTCTATCCTCTAAAGAATCGTAGTGGTTCCATAAATCACTAGAAAAGGAATAAAAAAGAATATTATCAATAATTATAGATATTATAGTTTAGTGGAAAAAATAGAAAAGACTGACTAACTTAGGATACACGTCAAGTAAAAAGCTAATTCTTAAATAATGTTCATGACAATTTCTTTAGAACATTAGAAAAGTTACATCAAAAGAGAAGTAGAGCAGAGAAACTACAAGAATGATATTAATCCTGCATAGTTTGAGACTAAACGTTAAAATTATATGCTCATTGGTCTACTTTATCGAGGCAATCACTGGTTATATAAACTAAGATTATGTGCTGAAGAAATTAAAAAATGCACATAGTTTGAATATATGAAAACAATACTCACGGCGTAAATATGGCGCCTGTCTCATCGATCCAAGTATCTAACATATAATCATGAAAAGCAGTCTTGTTTTGTACTTCCGGCGCGGTTTCCTGCATCAGCAGAAAGACATCTTCAGTATTGTTAATAGGAACAAGTGGCATAGCTGCAGCGCGACGAATCCATGTCCACCTTTATCTTCTCGATACAGAGTGGACAATCCCAATTCTTGAACTTTCCTCCATACATCCTCCATACTTTCCTCCAAAATCATATCGGCTAGAATCATATCGAATCACGACAGAGCTTTGAATCTCCTTAATGAATCGTTGCATGAAAAATTCCCTCAGACACTAAATATCCCTTTCTTTAAGATATCGTAGGCGAAACGGGAATAGGAAAAATGGGAATTCCCGTTTCGCCTACAGATAAGATAAGATGAGGATAGTGATAAAAATGTGCCTTTTGGTCAGTAGGCGAAACGGGAAGTACCCCCTTACAATGAGGGCAGTTATTATACGTCACACTAATTTGGAAAGTAGCATTCAACTAAGAGGGAAAGAAAGTAAAAAATGACTGAAAGACGCGATATAAACCGGTTCCTTAAAATTCAGGAAACAAGTTCTTATTTGTGCACTGAGAAATAGTTTTCTTAGAAATAAGATATCAGCATTCCCATTTAATTGAAAATGAGAACATGCCAGTTTGGAAATAAGATCAGTAATCTTATTTCTATACCTGCATGTTCTTATTTTCAATTAAATCAGAGTGCTGATAATGATATCTCATTTCTAAGAAAATTGTTTCACCCTGCACAGATAAGAACTTTTTTTTTTAAAAAAAATAAGGAACCGGTTTTTACTGTGTACAGAGATAAAGAGAACGAAAGACAGAGAGGGGGAGGGGGCGGAAGGAAAAAAAAGAAAGGAAATGAAGATATTAGCAACGTATATAATAAAACCGTCAGTAAATTATTGTTTTTCTTTTCACATTCAATAAACTCAATTCCTTTTCCAACTCGTTTGAAAATAACTGAATCGTTCACAATTCCAATAACTTCTCTTGTCACGTCAAATGGGGAGCAAAAATAGTAAAGATGAGAAGCAAACGGAAAAGGCGTTTTATAAAACTAAAGGTGATACGCTCGAAACGAAATGTTAGCACATTATGGGAGTTTGTTGTCTTTTGGCGTAAATATTTATTAAATAACTTAAAACAGCGCTCTCAATTTTCTCTTGTTTCCGATCTAACTGGTGTTTATTAATATTCTTTCATCCTTCAAAACTAAATTAAACTGTGTAGCACAATCCCTATTATAATGATGGGTTTTATCATTCTGGTTTATTAACTTGTTACGAGCGGTTGCTACAGATATTCTGCCAGGATTTTTTTGGGGGTGTAAAGTGCTTTCCTCGTTCGAATCCCTCCCTCCGGGAACGTCTAAGTCTCCCACAGAAGCCATTTTGAAAATATGCATTAAAAATTGATTTAACAATCTGAAAACCGAACCTAGGTCTTGTATGACTGGAACGCAGTCTACCACTGAGCTATATAGGCAAAACGACCTATCTCAAATAGGTATTGTGTATGCCTTAGAACTTACCAGCTTATTTCTACTATAGTAGAAATGGGCACAAAATCGTATGAAGTTTCAACTTTCAACCAATCGTAATGGAAGAAGATTAACATGACGTTTTAACGTCTGCTAGACTCCGTAAGCAGTTAAATGATTCTCCATCCAAACACTTTCTACTTTGACAATACACAAATTTTACACTCAAACGCAACGCCTTCGGATGACTCCGTTAGCAATTCAACCATCCTCTACTTTCTCCAATGCTTTCTGCTTTGAATGACTCTTCTTCAGGTTGAAAAGTATTTAGAAATAAAATTTATATAACAAAAATTTTATATAGGCTTCTCAAAATGTGTACTTACTACGACGTTAAAGATATTTTAATCTAGGGACTGGCTATGAAAGGCAACATAGCTCCGATATAATATATGAGGTTTCTTCACACCAAAATGGACTGGCTCAAATTCCATAAATTCATTATGATATATCTCTGATTAACAACATGTTAAGCTGAATTAATCTGACAAGGAGAATTAGAGAAGTGACACCACCCTTCCCCCAATGTTGCACATCAATAATTGAAAGGTCTCATTGATTTTGTATAATGCCAAATGATTAGATTGTCCAAATATATCTAGTACGAGTTATAGCCGCTAGATGTTATTAGACTCTATTTCGTGTCATGTTCTTCCCATGTTCACCGTTTTTGATTCCATGTATTCCTTTTAGTCCAGTAAATCATATGTATCAAAAGGTTAAGTGGTTTCATGTAGAAAGAGAGATCCGGGTACAAAAAGTTATTGAAAAAGCACATTAACTGCCTTTGCTACAAGTGTTAATTGCGTGCAAATTGTATTTTATAGGAACGTTGAATAATGTGACAAGTTCAGTGAAGATTTTAAATTTTAGTTAATGATTCTGATATCAAAGAAAAAATAATAAAACAAAGAAGTTAAGAACAATATTAAGATATATGAAATGGGAATATCTTTCTTCCTCAAATTTCGGACAATGAGAATCGCAGTGATGAAAGGAAAGGAAATATCTTTTACAGATTGAAAATAAGGTCTATCTACAAAGTATCCTGTTTTTTCTGATCTGCATAAAAACAAAATTTCTTTTGAAGAGAAATCAAGGCTTAGTTGCCCTGTAACGGTTGAATAACGTAACAACAAGACATTTATAATATATTAAGGGAAGTTGATGCAAGTTTCCAGCGACTTTTCGTACCCGGAGTTCTCTTTATAGGTGACTTACGGCCACTGACGCTGTTCATACATATGATTGATTCACTGGGCTACAAGGAATACATAGAATCAAGAACGGAGAGGCTCTCGTAAGAAGAACAGGAGACAGGACCCAAGATAGAGCCTAAAAACCTCCTGGTCCTCTGGCGGCCTTAGCTCGTACTAGATATCTACTACTTATCCTATTATTTTTTTTATACGTACATCAAATCTACGATGCATGTAGCCCTGCTTTCAATGTGTTTGCTACACTTCCGGAACAGCAATTTTTAGATGGCGATTTCAAATTACTTGCTATTACCATTCTAGAAGCTATAAGTATAATTTGAGGAGTTCAGAAGTCAAGGGATACAAGTGACAATGACGAATACAAAAAAGATCGAGGTAATCCTTAATATATAACCCAAAATATATATGTGACATATAACTGTCATATTTTGTACAAAGAAACCTTGAACCTTAATGTGTCCATGTACAAAATATGACAATTTTGTGTCACATATATTTCGGGTTGTATATAAAAGATTACCTTGAACTTTATTCGTCTACGTCACTTGTATCCTTTGGCTTCTGGTGTCGTCGACATTTAAACTTCATTTCCTCTGCATGACGTTGTACTTTCTTCTTTTCGCTTTTCAGTGTTTGCTGTTATTTTTCCTCTCCCTGTCGGTGATTCCATATCTTTCGTTTTCTTTGGCCTAAGCAGTAACTTTTCAAACTACCAATTTTGACACACTGTAATAGCGCTAGATGTTCTATACATGTGGTACAAATCTCAGTCGAGAGTCTTTGGGGGTACAATTGACATTGAAAAAATTAGGTCCTCCTCTTTTACATGACACGTAGAAACATCAGGGTCCAACATAATTTGCACCAAATACGAATACTTTACGTCACATATATTTCATGTTTTACATAAAAGGTTAATTCAAACTTTCTTTTTAATATTACTTACATCTATTTGCTTCTGCACCCCGCATCAAAATGCACAAAGATATACTTGCTGAATCTTTTACGTAAATTACATGGAAATGTACGACTTACGGACCACCCCGATGGTCTAGTGATTAGCATTGCTGACTACGGATTAAGGGATCCTGGGTTCGATTCCCGACGCTGCCAAGGATTTTTTCCACGGCGTGCGGGTCTGAAACGGTCGTGACGCCAACTGGGGAGCTGCCACGAATAAAAAATAGTGGCGATCACAGTTGAGAACGTCGGCTCTCCTCTCCCACCCCGTGTCTGGTCATTGGGATCAGTAGACTAATATCCTCCCTCCTCATCCAGTAGTGGATCGAATATGTCTCTGATTTATTTATATGACATTCTGTAACTTTACCTAAGTTTTTCTCGACTCTGGTCATTATTTTAGTGCTAAAGAAATCCTCTGGTTGAAGTCATTCTTTGCTCTTTTATATGCTGACATTTGCAAGGTCCATCACAATCAATTTTAAAACATAACACGAGTGTTGTACCTTTTTATTTAGTAAGCCTCAACTTCGAATTACATTCTTTGGTTACATATAGGCAAGGTTCCATACAGTTGAAAGATGTATCAATAAACTATTTTCCAACATGCAGTGATAATTAGTCTTTCTACCTAAGTCAGACTCAATTTCGAATTACATTCTTTAATTTTAATACATTTTGAGGTTGATTTCCTAAAAGAAATCTCGACTAACATATTTTAAGTGCCCTTATTTTGAAGACAACTATAACAAATGTTTAGTGTTTTAGTTTTTTAAGACACAGTAAATTAAATGTTTACTTAAAATTGATAAAAAAGTTCTTATCTGTGCACCGAGAAAAAAATTTCTTAGAAATGAAATATCAGCATTCACATTTAATTGAAAATGAGAACATACCTCTTTGGAAATAAGATCAGTTATCTTATTTCTAAATTGGCATGTTCTCATTTTCAATTAAATGAGAATGCTAATAATGATATCTCATTTCTAAGAAAAATGTTTCTCGGCGCACATAAGATTTTTTTTAAACAAATTGTTTTTTACTATATATCTTCCTTCCCTTTAGCGGATATTGGTTTCTGTCCTATAAATCGCTATAATTACACATTCTTACTTGCTGATGGCTTACAGTCAGTGGGAAATTTAACCGTTCTCAAGCATACAGAACTAAAATATTCAATAAACTAAACTTTTTTTTTCAAAAGATTGATTGTTTTCGTTTAATTTTCGCGTTTTTTTCTGTTTTCTGTTTCCTGCTTCTTTATTACCATTTCTTCCACTTCAATTTCATTATTTTTCCCTTTTATTTCTTTTCCTCTTCCCTTTCTTGTCTATTTTTTATTCCTCTTCCTTACCGCGTTGCTGACAACAACTCTAGTTCGTTCGAGCGAGTGCTTAAGGCTCTATCCATCAGTTGCAGGTTGCTTGTTTCCCAGAGGCCCCCGTTGTCTTGATGTGCAGATCCAATTAGAAGGTTCGGACCACGTCACTCAACTCATTCGAATCTTTTTCCTCTTTCTCCCGTTTCTGCGAAGAAAAAGAACATCTAACAGAACAAACGCAGAAGTTTGATAAATGACGAACTTGAGGGAAAAGTAGTATTTCCTCTCTCCTTACCTCCTCCAGTAAAATGAGAAAAACTCTGGGAAATCAAAGAGATAACAAAGTGGAAGCTCAAAGCAATTTTACTTCAATGAGTAAATAAATAAAGACACAAAAAATTATTTTCATAAAGTTTGACGAATATATTCGAGTTAATTAGCAAGAACTTCAAAAATTATATATGATATACTTGGGAGCATATGTAACGAGCGAAAACGAGGTCACGGAAGAAATAAAAAGTGGTTTAGTATCGGCCAACGCATGTTTCTATTCAATGCAGAAACTTTTAACGTTGCGATTAATATCAAGGAAGTTGAAATTAAAAGCATACAGAACGGTTATTCGGAACGGGGAATACGGTCCTAACAGATGAACATAAATTACGAGTGTTTGAACATAAGATATACGGGCCGAAATGGGACGAGATGGCTGGAGAATAGAGGAAACTGCATAATGAAGAACTTCACGAACTGTACGACCACCCGATGTAAGAATAATGAAATCGCGACGACTAAGATGGGTAGGTCATGTAGGGTCACCTTTAATACCTCTTCAAATATCTATAAATCGGTTACCCACAAAATTATTTGCATGTGTTGCGTGCATATGTAGCCATTTATATATTTGATAATTTTTTTTTAAACACATTTTTACAATAATAATTTACGAGAAATGGGGTATAAAATCTTTATTACAAGCATACTATGTCATGCATTGTTATTATTGTACTCATCGATGTTGAATTGTTCATAATATCAGGAATATATTCTATTCTTTAGCGAAAAAATATGAAAATAGGATCTTCAGATTCATTTCTTAACATGGGTGTTACCTCATAGACACGATTGTTTATATATGTCTATCTCTTACAGTATTTTATTCCAGTTTTCCTTTCATTCATTCTTTCCAGTCTTTTGAACTTCTACAAGAAAATAAAAGTAGTTTAAAAGTCACTAAATAGATTAACTTCCTTAGTTACATTACTCAAATTGTACTATGCGATCCAAGCAGTACCTATTTGCTTTATTAGAAATGTACCATAGTACGTGGCACTTTTGGAAGCAATATCCTAGTTCCAAAAAGTTTCAATAGATGGTGATACCAGCTTACGTAGTGTTGGAAGAAACCCAAAAGGAGCACCCGATTCCAAACCGTTTCACTTTTCAGACATTAACTATACATTAATCAGAGAGTACTACCAAGAATGATGAGAGTACATGAAAGTGTATGAGAGATGATGAGAATCATCCTTAGTACAATCTTCTAAAGAACTAATGAAAATATAAAAATAAAAGGGAAAGCTATAAACACATTTTCAAAAAATATAAATTTTTATAGTATATTTCATTAGCAATATTAATGTGTGTTTTATTATTTTTAAGTGTCGAATCTTAAACTTCAATTTCATCTTCGTTTGGGGGAGAAATACCAGCCCAGCATGCTGATGTATGCCCTCTGACGGTTGGAAGATGAGTGGAACATGAACTATTCATTACTGGACAATGGAACAACCGTCAATGTTAAATGGCACCAGGAAACCTTTCCGTTAAGTTCAATCAGATGATGATGGATATTTTGTCCCATCCACCGTACAGCGCGAATTTATGTCCGTGTCACTTCTTTTTATAAATTTAAGGAATTGAAACTAGCTTTGCGAGGCCATAGATTCTGATTGAGCAGCCAAGTAAAGGAAGGAATAAGAACCAGGACAAACTCGCTGACTTCTAAGGCAGGCTTTTTACGGATTTGCTATAAAACATCGAACAAATGAAGGATTCAACCAGAGAAACTGAGAAAAAGGAAAAAGGTGAATTGACCTATAATACATGTTAATACCAACCGTTTTCATACTTTGGTTTATTCTGCACTCCATGGCCAAGCCACACCACTGGTTCGAGAAAAAGTCTGTAGATGGCAATAGTATACTATTCAGTCAAAAGGTTAATTTTGACCAGGTTGCGGGTTAGCCTTGTCCCTCACAGTAACCTTCAATTGGTTAAATTCTTGGGATAACAAATTTTAAGGTCTTGTTATGTCCCTAGCAAGCAATGCTGCTTGGTGTTCTTTTATTGACTGTCCCCCTTAAATAATTATGTAGTTCATTTCCAAAAGCGCCCTCGTCCATAAAAATGTAAAATTGAGATATTGTCGATGTTGATGAATTTCATTATTTTCTAACATATTAGTAGGGTTTTATGATTTCAGAATGTCGACAAAATGTTTTAATTATCATAAGAAAGTAAAGGACAGAAACAAAAATTAACAGCAAAATTTATAGTTGAAGAATTTTTAGCAAAAACAAACAAACCAAAAAAAAAAAACAGAAAAAGTGGCGTCTTGCGAGTGTAACTGTAGTGCAGTGCGCGAGAAGTGACAGAAATTAGGCGTTAGAAGTGTTGTTTTTTTTCGAATGCATACTTATTCGAAGTTAACTAGAGTGTTTTGCTAATTAATAAACAGTGTAATTCAGTGTGTAGTGCTGAAATAGTTACTGCATGTAAAAAATTTTCTTGCACGGTGCCCCTGGTACCTGCTTAGAAACAAAACACTATAGTTCTATAAGGCTTTAATATCATTTCTATGGTGGAGGTTTTTAGCTACTAAAATAAGTTTGTTGGTTTCTAACAAATATGAATACTCCCCCGAATAAGTCTTTGTATGCCAAACATAAAGGCAACAAAAATCTAAACAGGTCGTATACATCAAATTTGGATTCGAAGGTAACAGTGCAAGTGGGTGAAGTTCTACAACAATCAGCTAAACACAAATCTTCTTGGTCAAATTCTCTACCCCAAGACTACAACCAAAACTTCTGATTCACTAACTGAAGTGGCATCGACAAATTTAAATCATAATGTCGATAACAATAATGTGTTAAAGCTCTACAACAATAATGAGATAAACATTGATGACGATATCACTTTAATATTGAATGTTGTCAACACACAACAATGGGTTATCATTATATTAACGCTCATTTTGATATCCTAACAAAGCGAATGAAAATATGCAATGTAAACGTCCTAGAATACGAAATGATGAGGTTCCCCTGTAATTGCCAACTGGTGACGACATTTGCTCATCTATATCAAGAAGTGAAAACTCTGTAGATGTGATCTCGTCCCCTCCCTACCCGATATCACGAGTTATCCACGTGATTACCAAGGAGAATGTATAGTAGTCGCTGCACTCAGATCTCCTAAAGATACCGGTGGTGCCTTATGTCCTTCAGGATCTTCAAACGATCGGTAAAAATTCAATTCGAATCTTATTTGAGTCAGTTCAACTAGCTAATGCATTTCTGATAAATACGACATCGTGGGATACATTAAAAATCGAGGTACGTATCCCTAAATCCCTCATTTTTAAGCATGCAGTAGTTTATGGTGTTCACATAGGTATGCCAGAACAAGAAATAACCATGGAAATTGACCCAGCTTACAAGGTAGTGCGAGTATATAAGATGTCCAAAACAATTAAACAACAGGATAATACCTTTCAGAGAGTCCCCACCAAATTTGTTCATCTGGTTTTCCAGCGAAAGTCCCTCCCCACCCGCATAGTTATCCATTTTGTGCGGTTGGAATTGCGACCGAAGATTAATACAATAGTTCAATGTCGAAACTGCATGAAGTATAATCATCACCCTTCCTCCGTTTGCAGATCGAAACAGTTATGTTCCAAGTGTAATCGTTACGCTCACAAAGGGGACTGTATTGAACCACCAAAATGTATCTTTTGACACTCTTCCCATAATGCCTTAGATCAGACCTGTCCATATAGAGAAGTAATGAGAGAGGTAGCTTGAGAGCGCGCAGTATTTGACTTATCATTCCGTTAGGCATATTCAGAGAGAATGCCAACCTTCAGGGGTTTCTCTGGTTGTTACCGGTACAAATAATTCACCGTCTATCAAGCCTACGTTGTTAGCTAACCCAAATATTGCTATTTCAGAGTTTCCTATCTTGGTCTCACCTAATTCATCAACAACAACATCGCTACACCATCGAATTCTCGTACAGCTGTTTTGGAAGGTACTCGGAGAGATTCAGGGTACAAGGGTTGTTGGAAACACCATTATCTGATCCCGCTTTTAAACAACAAATGAACAAGTTCCCGTCAGATTTTCGTGCCGTTTCGATCCAACAAATTAACAGCACAACCATACATGACTCGACTGCTTCCCTCCTTTCTACTTCGATTCAAAATCCGAAAAATAGCTCTGCTAATTTAGTGATCCCTAATGAACACCTCTCATCCGAATCAGGTGATGGAGAGCCCAAGAGTGTAAAACAACACCTAGTTTTTTACAGAAGATCCTCAGGATAAGACTTACTACCTAAAAATTAATTAACACTGCAAGGGACATAATATGGAAGGCTTGAATTTGTTGTATTAACAAGCTATGAGGAAAATCATTCAGTGGAACATACAGTACTTTATACCCAAGAAACCTCATCTTTTTTCTATATTACATTAAAAGAAAACAGATGTCCCTTGTTTATCAGAAATACATACTTCAAATCCAGATTTTTTGTGCATACGAGGTTACAATTATATATTATCTACTGCAGAACAAGACTCGGTCGGTCTCGCAATTTACATTTACATTCACTTGCAAAGATATCCAAATTAACCGCATCATTGATCTGTTTAGTATCCGCAGAATAGAAGCTTTAGCCTAAAGCTAAAGCTAAAACTAAATTCAAACTATATTTAACAATACGATCTTCTCAATAGTTGGTATTTACATACCATTTAATAATAATTCGTAGCACATAAGTACTCGCGATTTCTATGAATTAAGCTCACAATTTTGGCATCCGACTATCTACACAGAAGACATGAACAGTCACTTAATACTCTTAGGTGGTTTATAGTGTGACAGTTTAGGAAAAACTCTAGAGCAGTGATTTGATGTAAATGAACTCATTTTCATAAACAGTGAACAAAAAATACATGTCCCTAAGAATGGCACTTCCCAAGTGTACTTGATTGGTCATTGGTCTCTTTTAATCATGCTCACAAATTTTCTGGGTTATTTCTGATGACCTCCATATTATTGACCATGCTCTGTGCATTGTCACTGACACTAAAGATAGTAAAAATACCATTCAGATATTGCATATACGTAAATGGAATGAGAACAAGTGCAACTGGGAAATTTTTTCTTTTGTGTTTATTTTATTATTACTTCAACATGACGTTAGCAAAATTAGTTACGATACTTTTGTGCAGATATTAAAATCCTCCCTTACATTAACATGCCCATCTATTACAACTAGAGTTAAATCACCCATCCTACATTGGTGGAATCAAGAATGTGAAGTTACCAAAAACAATCGCAAGATAGCGCAAAAATAATTACGTTAGACAGCCAACTCAAGTAAATTGGGGCAATTTTAAACATATGGTGGCAATTCCCAAACGTACGTTTCTCCTCGCTAAACGAAAAGACAAGAATTTTGTGCTAGCATATCACCTAGTACGAAAATTTCTCGCATGAGGTATATAGTTCGTAACTTAGTAAAACCTGCTAATAATAATAAAGTCCAAGCTATAGATGAGACTTGAAAAATTGACTATATTAATAATATGCTTCGGTACAACCTACCAGTGTTCCCCCCTTTTGAAGAACTTTTATCTGTTACCTAGCAATCAAAGCATACTCAAGCATTCTAGACACACATTTTTGAATATGAAATACAATTTCTCATTTCTAAAACAAAGAATTCTTTGCCGGGAATAGACTCGATATTATACGGAATACTGAAGCACTTACCCCCAATAGCCATAATAGCACTTACTAACATTTATAATAGAATGTTACAGGACGCTAACCTTCAGGAAATTTGGTCTTTTCACATTATTATCCCACTCCTAAAACAAGGCAAGGATCCGCTATCTTCTGCATCTTATAGACCAATTACACTACTCTTGTGTTTAGCCAAATTAATGGAACGTATAGTACTCAGGAGACTAGAATGGTACATCCAAGCTTCTTACTACCTACCGAAAAATATCATTAGTTTTAGAAAAAAAAAACACAGTCCAATACGGACTAAAATCAGTTTCTTAGCTATACAAAGCGCCTTTTTAAGAAACAAACCTGTATACGCAGCCTTTTTAGATGTAGAATCAGCTTAGCCAACGACTAGGGGTACCTCATGTTATTAAAATATTGGAACAATTAAAAGTCCCTCACAATTTTCTGCTGATCGTTTGGGAACTTTTAAAATCGCGTAGAATTAGAGTGTTGTTAAGGAATACGTACAGTGAAGAATGTGAGACAAATCAAGGGGTGCCACAGGGGAGTATTATTAGTGCGTTTATCTTTGCTGTGTATTTAGCTGATCTTGCGAAGCTAGAGACACAACAGAGTAAACTAATTACGCGGATGATGTCACTCTGCTTTTTCACCCAAACTCACATTCTGTAAAAGAATTTCGGTCATTTAAAAAACAAATTCAAACGATTAAACATCATCTAGAACAGATTAAATTATCAGTTGAAAAATCTAAAATTATGATTTTCACAAAACACAAAATTCCTTTGAACCTACGGCATAAGATCTTCGCGTGGAACGGAACTCAGAGAGCGTGGTCTTTTACCCTGGAAGTCCCATCACTTCACCTTATTTCCAGTGTGTCTTACTTGCCCACTGCGGTACTAGATTGTTACAATGAATATGCTTTACAAGAATAGAATTTCATATTTGCAAATTGATTTAACAAGAGATTTAACTTACAATATTAGACCAGGCTTTTCCAACACTCTTCCTGGCTTCGCGAATGTTTAGAGTAATGATTGATACAAAGATTTCGAGAGGATGAAAGACCTGATGTTTTTTTTAGTATGAACCGTTGTTTATTGTTTTCACCGCTCTGGTTTTTTTAATGGTGTTTTAAAAAAGTTATTATAGTAAAGTAATCTTGGTCGCTGGTTATTTTTGGTTGTGGTTGACAAATTCTTAAAATTAAGAAAGACAAGCACAAAGGTCAAACGTGTAGTCAGCTTGGAAGCCAACAAGGACCAACAAGTGACAGCCTGTTTGTCGTTACTTTCTCAGCACCGCAACACACCCATATTTGATCGAGTGGCCACCAGTGACGAAAAATGGGTCCTGCATAAGATCCCAAGCGTGCAAGATATTGGTTGTTACCACGAGACTCTGTGCTTTATACCACAAACCACCTCTACACCCACGAGAAATCATACTCTGCATCTGGTGGACTAGTCGTCAAGTGGTTTATTACGAGCTGCTACCACAATGCCAAACCATTACTGCAAGTCTACTCGCGGCAATTGGAACCTGTGCAACAGACACTACAGCAGAAGGAGCCAGAGTTGGTGAATCGCAAGTGTTTACAGTTCCTTGCCAACAATGCAGGCCACATGTGACGCGGGTGGCCAAGGATACCATACAGCGACTTGATTGGGAGACACTTTGTCATCCACCGTACGTCTCGAACTTGTGACAACAGATTATCACTTCTTCCATTCCCTAGCAACCACGTTAGTGGAAAATCTTTCACCAATGATTCAAGGCTTGCGGGAGGCACTCACTGGATTTATTTGCGTCCAAGAACACCCAGTTTTACCGCTAGGGCATTGCGCAACTTCAGGAACGTTGGTAAAAGGTGCTGTATTACGATGGGCATTTGAGCGCTAACCGTAAGTGACAGTTTCTGTGTGTCTTTCTGTTTCTATGATAAACGACAAGAACGTTTTTGGTTATCATGTATTTGGAACTGTCCATTTAGGGTTGGTCAATGACAAAGGGATTACTCAGAGCTAGCTAACCCTACTACCAAGGAAGCAACTCTATTAGAATCTTTAAACCACATTTGCTGTGCTCAGCGGTGTGTAGACAGTACCAGAGAACTAATTATGATAATCACTTGAAGTGGGAGTCGGCGTGGTTTAGGCGGACGCATGTCTGACTAGGAATTGGGCAACCCGGATTCAAATCCCAGCTAGAAGATGCAATCAGTCTCGTATCAAATTGAGTACCATAGTGTCCTTGGTATTCTTGGTCACCTTGGGGTGTAAAGGTGGTCTAGCGTGGGACTGACAATGACACCTCACTTCGTGCTGTTGTTCATAATGAACGCAATTACCACATCCCCCACATTCAGGATGCGTGTGCTTTACAAAGAGAATACCTCTACCATCGCTTGAAATGTTATTTGACAGCTCCGAGAACTAAATAATTCTACGGCAATATGTGAACAATTCTTTTATAATTATAGCGATTCTACTCTAAATATTTGTTTGAATTTTGCATATCCTCAATAAAACCCAGAACTCTTTAATCCTGTGTAACCTTTTTATTTTTCATCCTACAGAAAAAATATATTTACTAGTTGTTTTATGAAGAATATTTTTTGTCTCTGTATTTTTTTGATATTTGCAATGATTCTGCAGTAATTAAAAAAAACTAAATTTGGCCATCATTTTCTAAGATATCTGCTGGAACAGAAGGTGGATTTATGGGGACTTTTAATATTTCCATTAGTAGGGGTCAGTTAACAACTGTGCCAAGTCTCAACTTCCTTCTAATTTGTTAGGTCGAATTTCTTAAAATTCCTCGACTATTATATATATTTCATTTTTCCCAATCTTTTTTGGAAAAGGTAAAATTTTGGTAAAATAAATGTTCTACTAGTATTTGTAAGATACTCATGACTGCAAAATTTCCCTAGCTTTGAAAAATAAGAAGTGCATTACAAGTGCTTTTGCCGATTTCCCAACATTTATACAAGGGTGGTTTTGGAAATGAACTACACAATAGGGTGGGCGAATTTTTATTCTCAGATCTTCGGGTTTGAGTAGCCATCAAGAGTTGTGCATTGGTACCAAATAAAGCCATGCCAAATATGGCAGTCCTAAAAAAAATATTTAACCGGGCCCCTGTACCCTAAAGGGCCCAATTGTTTTTTGAAAAACAGGTAATAAAAATATGATACCAATTTCCACATATTGGGGTTCGAGTAGCTATCAAAAGTTGTGCATTGGTACGAAAGGAAGCCATGTCAAATGTGGCCGGTTTTGGCCGTCAAACGCTTTTAGTCGTTTTCAAAATATAACATAAAATTCTACAACTTTTGCACAGTACTCAAACTTATCTTTCAAAAAAAAAAAAAAAAAAAAAATCGGTTAGCCGAAAACAGTCGAAAAGATTTTGTTAGAAAGTTGAGTTTGAGTACCGTGCAAACGTTGTAGAATATAATGTTCGTCGATATGCAGTCGAATGAAAAAATATTTAGCCGGGCCCCGGAGCCCGAGAAAATTTTTAGCTTGAAACCTGCCGAAAACGTTTAACGGTCGAAAACGACCACATTTGACATGGCTTCATTTCGTACCAATGCACAACTTTTCATAACTACTCGAATCCCAACATGTGGAAACTGGTATCATATTTTTATTACTAGTTTTGCAAGAAACAATTGGGCCCTTTAGGGGCACAGGGCCCCGGTTAAATATTGTTTTAGGACGGCCATATATGGCATGGCTTTATTTCGTACCAATGCACAACTTTTGATGGCTACTCGAACCTCATTATCTGTGAAAAATTTTTCGGCACAATTATCTTGCTTTTCAGTTTAAATGATGTAAACTAACCGCAGTGAAGCGTACAGGATTTGAGTCATGGAATTTGAACTCAGGTCCAAATTCCACTTTCTGTAATTTAGATTTAGGAGTAATTATATATTTTAAGTGCATTTCGTATGTAAACTCTTTTAGAACTTCAACACGGCTGCAATATGCGCTCAAAGCGAGTCTAGGAACACTTAATGTCTATAAAAACGAATGTTAGTATGTGTGCATGAGCATCACGGCAAAGCGGCTTGACCGATTGGAATGATTTTTCGCACATGATTCGATATTGGATCCGTCTGGGATCTTATATATTTTTATTCCAAAATTCTTATCTTCAGAGATAAGCGACCATTTAATTTTTCCCATTGAATTCCAATGGCGATTATTACAACAATGGAATCACAAATAAAGAAATAATTTACAATTCCATTTCAAATATTTGAATGTGTAATGGGTTTTACTTCGCTTAAATGATTCTTTGGTTCCTTGAACGATGTCTGCTGTTTCATCGAACTTTCAGAGTATTCTCCCACATGATTCATCCTTTATCTCTGATGTGAACGAGGGCACGAGCGTTGATTCTGCAGCGTCTTTGGGAACCACAACAGTGGCTTCAACGGTTAATGTATTGTCCTCTTGTGTTTATGCCTTGTTGTCGAGGAGTACAAATGAGGCTTCTTGCTCTCATTGCGGCAAATGTTTTGCAAGTGCAAGAAGACTCTCTATTCATGTTGGCAAAACTCATCAGAATTCTAGTAGAATGAGTGTCTCATTCTCTTCTGCTCCTGTTCTCCTTCCGGCATCGTCTTCCAGTCTAGTCCACAGCAATCCCAATGTGCTCAAGTCCTCGCTATCTGAAACTAAGAAGCCTCTTAGTAGATTAAAGTCTTCTATTCCCCTTCTTCGTCGAGTTCCCAGAGATGCACGTTCTGCAGTGGCGGATGCTCTCCATGCAGTGATTAGTCAAGCGGTCAGAACGAACAATGTAAATATCTGGATGGACATTTTCTTCTTTCCTTATGTTGTTCTGCGCGTACCACAACAGTCTGATCACGTAACTAATCTCACTACTTGGGTTAAGCAAGGAGTTCGTCGTTGGCTCGACAATCATAGTGATGCCATTCCTTGCCCTTCAACAAAACGACGAAAAACGAGCTCATCTACTGATTCTTTCAACATCAAGATGGTTGAAAACAAGATTGTTGATGGAGATATTCGTGGTGTTGTTCGCTTACTTACCTCCGACGACATAATAGTTGCACCAGACCCCAATATTTTGAAAGATTTAAAGAAAAAACATCCTCCTCCATCTAATTCTTTCATTTTGCCGGATCCTCCTCCTTCTGCCTCCTTAATGTCTCGAGTGTCTGCCTCCGAACTCTTGAAAGCTATCAACTCTTTCCCTTCAGGATCCGCAGGTGGATTGGATGATCTTCGTCCTTCGATTCTTAAAGATCTTTTGATGTGTAATGATGTTGGCTTAAAAGATCAACTCATTACTTCTTTATGCGATTTTATTTCTCTTATCTCTTCCGTAGTACCTATAGAAGTTCGTGCAATTTTCTTTCGTGTCACCTTCATTGCCTTAAGAAAGAAGTGTGGAGGAATTCGTCCCACTGCGATCGGTAATGTGTGGCATCGTCTGACAGTAAAAATTATATGTTTTCGAATTCGTGATTCCGTTAATATTTTTCTATCCCCTCACCAATGAGAAGTATGTGTTCCTTACGGTGCCGAGGCTGCTGTCCATGCCGCTCGTATTTACTTTTCATCTCATCATCCTCGTCCAAAAGCCGTCGTAAAGCTTGATTTTCGCAATGCCTTCAACGAATTAAATCACGATGCCATGTTAAAGGTGATTCAAAAAGATTTCCCGTTGATTTATCATTATGTTTTTCAGTGTTATTCTCAACCTTGTGATCTCATTCTGGGTGATTACATCATTTTATCTCAACATGGAGTCCAACAGGGTGATCCCCTCGGTCCTGCTCTTATTGCAATTACACTACAATCTATTGTCAATTCTATAACAACCGAATTAAACTTATGGTATTTAGATGATGGTACTATCGCGGACGATCGAGACCTAGTTCTTTCTACCTTACTTAACATTCGGGATGCATAGTCAGGAATTGGCTTACATCTGTATTTTTTTAAAGTGCGAAGTTAGTCTTCTAAATGTTCAGCAAGACCAGAACGATGCTCTTTATTCGAGATTCATGGACGTGGCTCCTGGAATACGATTTATGACTTCTGCTTCAGCATATCTAGTTGGCTCCGCCATCTCTACCGAAGCTCTTCGCAGTCTACTGATTGAGTAGATAACTAAAGTTGAATTTTTCTTTTCCCGCTTATCTTTGATTTCAGCACATTCAACATTCTATCTACCTCCTGCATCTTTTTCAATCCCCCTTTTAATGTATTTTTTAAGTTGTTCTCCTTCTTGGCGGGAAGAGTCCTTGGTACAGAGTTACGGTTGTGTTTTACAGGCAGGTCTCGAATCGATCCTTAATTGTTTTTTGAGTGGCAAGGCTTGGTTACAGGCTACTCTGCCCGTTCGGTCAGATGGATTTGGCATTCGTCGGGCCATGGATTTGGCGATTCCGTCATTTTTAGCGTCTTTCTATGGCTCTCGTCGTCTCGTTGAGTCTATCCTTCCATTGGGCCTTTGCCTCGACCCAGACGCCTCTATTCAAGATTGTTCAGCAAAATGGTCTACGTTAAGTGGATTAAATTCTCCTCTTTTGGATGTCAATAGCTCTCAGTCTTCTTGGGACGATCCTATCATCAAACGTACACAATCGCAGTTACTACAATCCGCTACATGTCTTGAAGATCAAGCTAGGCTACTAGCAGCGTATTCACCTGAGTCAGGTGTTTGGCTCCAAGCTTTGCCTTCTCCTCCTCTTGGCCTACATCTTGCTGTTGCCTTACGTTTAGGAGCAGACGTCTGTGCACCTCACCGCTGTCCAGCCTGTGGTGGAGAATTCGGGGATAAACGGGCCCTGCATGGTCTCTCCCGTGTCAAGAGTGCTGGTAGACACACGCGTCATTCTAGTGTCAATGATGTCATCCTCAGAGCTCTAGTTTCTACTAATGTACCATCGGTACGAGAACCATCTGGCTGTAGCCGCTCCGACGGTAAGAGACCTGATGGAATGACACTAGTTCCATGGAAAAGAGGAATACCTCTATTATGGGATTTCACCTGCGGTGATACTTTTGCCATTTCAAATGTTACTCATTCTTTGAAAGCAGGTGGTGCAGCTACTCGTAGGGAGGCCGATAAAAATCGGAAATACTCTAATTTACTTGCTCAGTTTATTTTTGTGGCAAACTCAATTGAATCAAGTGGTACTTGGGGCACGGCAGGCCTTAATTGTATTAAAGAGGTTGGTGGGCGAATACAGATCGTTTCGAGTGATGCCCGCGCGACCACCTTCCTAATCCAGCGCATCAGTATCGCAATTCAGGGACGGAATGTATCTTCTATTCTTGGTACGTTGCCTCGCTGGAAGGCATTAGATGAGATTTTACTTCTTTAAAGATATTTTTTAAAGTTTTTATTTAAAAAAAAATATTGTAAATGATTAGAATTTAACTTGATACATATATATATAATAAATCACAGCCATATTCAATCCACTAGTGGATGAGGCCTCTCCCCGAAGGGAGGAGTTGGTCTACTGCTCCCACGCTGACCAGACGGGTGGGAGAGGAGAGTCGAAGCTCTCACTGTGATCGCCACTGTATTTTATTCACAGCAGCTCCCCAATTGTCCTCACGATGCTAGGTCAACACCGAAATTTTTTAGCCCCCACCGGGAATCGAACCCGGGACCGCTCGCACTGAAGTCGAGCGCGCTACCGACTAGGCTACGCAGGAGCTTCAAATATATACCTTTATATTTGTATTTACAATTTTTAAATAAATAAATATTTTTGCAACCCAAATTTGAATTTACAAAATATAAACATAAATATTTATATTAACAACAATCCAATTTTAAATTTAAAAATTTTAAATGTAAATTTAGACTGTAAATACAAATATTTATATACAATGTTTTAAAGCATTGTAGTAGTATTTGGCAGGAGTATTCGTTGTTCTAGTATTGATTGCAGCATAAGTAGTACTGGTATTATTATTATGTTTTAGTAATAGTAGTAGCAGTAGCAGTATTAGTAGTAGTAATAGTAGCAGTAGTAATTCATAGTAGTAGTATCTAATAAAAACATAATTCATATACACTGTTGTTTTTAACTCATTGTTATTTATTATAGTGCATTATGATGAACCAGACTCATCGGGTGTGGTATGGGGCAGATCTGCACCATGGGAGCGTAGTCCCCCGGAGAGTATGGTTACGATAAAGGGGGCGCAGCCCGCCGCGAGTATTAGTGACAGTCACAATGCCAACATACTTTATTCATCCCGCACCAACGGGCGGGCAAATCAGTTAATACAAGATAAAGACATAAATTAGAATACTACTCTGTGATCTGAAACTATTAGTGTTGTTACTTCCCACAAGAGGACAACAGTGACGCTCCTACGAATATACATGCTTTTGTGGCAAGAAATTGTTATCAAAGTTCAGTCATTTTCCTTTTGTGTTGGTAGATGTTTCCCTTGTTGGTCCATTTAAAAGGATTCGAAATTGCTGCAAAACAGAACAAATACACAAAATAATATAGTTATTTATTTACTAATTTCTGTATATTTACATTCGTACACGTTCATACATATTTATTCTTCGATCTATATCATCTATTTGTCCCATCGTTGGCTTCTGTTGGAGGATTCTGAAAACAGAAACAAGAAATAATATTAGTAGAACAGAAAATCTATTCAGTAAAAGAATTCTATCCGTGGATGTAATATGAAATTGTAAGTAGAGAAAAAGTGATAAATAAACTAAATGCATGCAATTGGAAACAAGAGTAAATGTTGAAAATGTGAAAACGGGCTTTACAATGTATGTTTATGCAAAGTCCAAGAGAGCATGACAAAAATCTGAAATAGAGGAATGTGAGATAGTACCGTCTATCGCGAAGACATGTTACAGTACGTTCTTCTCGCATATTCACAAACATTGATTTGGACGTGAGCAAGGCTTGCTCTAGAGTAATTCATAGTTTGAAAATTGTGATGATCGGAAATGTTTGACTCACGTGATATTTTGTTTGGAGTAGTAACGTAGTAGGGCTCTTTGAAGGAATAAAGAAAGCTGAATTTGAACTTTCGAATTGAATTTTATTTATGGCCTTTAGACATCTAAGGCTCAGGCCGGAATTTGAACTTTCGAAACGAAAGCTTAGGGAAGAATGAAAATTTAAGTTGGGTAAATAATAATAATGAGGACGTTGCATGGGTACTTTTATCATACTTCTATGCATCGGATCATAGATTATCCAGCTAGAATCTGATTATATTAATAAATAAAATCAATGCAAGCCTCTCATTTATTCAGAGCACCAATCTCTCAAAATACCTTCTTGTTAATATTGTTTTCTGCACCATATTTTACTTCAAAATTAAATATTACCTTATATACTGTACATCTCTATCAGATATTACGAAATTAATATTCAATAATTTACTTGTTATTTACTTAGTTATATTCTTATTCTTAAATAAACAGTCGCTTAGTACCGGGCAACGCATGTTTCTATGCAGTCCAAAAACTTCTAACATCGCGATTAATATCAAGGAAATTGAATTTGAAAATATACAGAACGGTTATTCTGCCGGTAATACTTTACGGTTGCGAAACTTGAAGTACGACCCTAGCAGATGAACATAAATTACGTGTGTTTGAAAATAAGGTTTTGAAAAAGATATACAGGACGAAATGGCTGGAGAATGGAGGAGACTACATAATGAACTCCACGGACTGTACGATTCACCAGATGTTGTAAAAATAATGAAATCGCGACGACTAAGGTGGGCAGGCCAAGTAGCTCGGATGGGAAAAAAACGAAGATCATATTCTATCTTGGTTGCAAGGCCGGATGGAAGGAGACCATTGGGAAGACCGAGACGTCGTTGGGAGGACAATATTAGAAGAGATCTTCGAGAAGTAGGTGTTCGTGATGAAAACTGGCTTGATATTGCCCAGGTTAGAATCCAATGGAGAACGTTTGTTACTGCGGCGATGAACTTGCGAGTTCTATAAGCCATAGAGTTAGTTAGTTAACATTCTTATTCTTACGGAATCATCGACATATCAATGGATGATGTTCAGTATTAACGGCACACTTTGTTACAGATCTTCTCCTATGCTCATCTTATGAACTCATCTACTTCATTAGCTAGACGAAACTTGTTACTCGTCTTTTTTTTCATTCCTTTCAAAAGAATTAATGAAGCTAAAATAGCTCAAACCATTATGCTTATGGCCGGATAGCGCTTATGTTAACGCGTATCCTAGACTTTCAAACAAAGCAAATGTTTACCACATTTGAATTGTAAAACAAAATAACATATCATTGACATCATTATAAAACAAAATCAACTCATTATAAAAGGAAATCATAAAAATAATTTTAGGCTGCTGACGTCACATTAGACCCGTTTTGAAAGTTTTGAAAAGAATAAAGGACCATAATTACTGAAGGGTACAAATTGAATATTGAAGAATGCAATCAAACGTATGGGTGAATGAAAAGAGGAAGAGGATGGGTGTAATTAATACACTTTATCACGGAAGAGAGAGAGAGAGAGAGAGAGAGAGAGAGAGAGAGAGAGAGACTTAGCGGAATGAT
The DNA here is from genome assembly GCA_022664845.1 of Lepisma saccharinum. Taxonomy (NCBI): domain Eukaryota; kingdom Metazoa; phylum Arthropoda; class Insecta; order Zygentoma; family Lepismatidae; genus Lepisma; species Lepisma saccharinum. The sequence continues at coordinate 25,051 of JAGDQP010011694.1, forward strand.
CAACACTCACGCTTTATGTGCAATCGGTTCCTGGTTCGATGCCCTGCATTTTAATGAAGAAGCTAATTGAAGTAGTAAGTGGTGGAGTCAACAGATAAAGTAACGATGAGGAGTTATTTCTCTGACTAAATGACCAAAAAATTTCCATTTATCTGACCGTTTTTAATTTGGTAAAGTTACAACCTGAAGTTGAAGTATTTTTATATTAAATACACTCAGTCTTTAAGGCATGCTAGGTCCTAAACTGATTTCAGATTAAATTTCAGTATCCTCTATTGACAGGGCCGAAAATAATCTCGTGAAGCTACATCACTGCCTAACGGTACTTTTGTACTATATGCGCTCAGCCGTAACTCACACTAACGCCTAAAGGAAAGTATACGTTAGAGGGACACTGAGTTAAGCGGTCTCATTTTACCAGACTGTTTCAAACCACAATATGTATCCGCAAGGTATTTATATATTTTATGTACTTCTTTCAAATTTGACCTATTCCACTCGGATGTATACAATTTTCTTGTTTTATTTTCCATAATCAGGCTGGTGTGTTTCTTCCTTATTTTGTCTATAAAAACAAATCTAGAATATTTTGGATAAAATACTATTATTTTTCACTTTTCTTAGTGAATGATTGAAAGTTCATTCCATCATAACTTGCATTCTTTAACACACTTATAATTATCAACCTGTATTTGTACGTTGGTCTGTAAAATTAACAACCTTATGTTCTAGCAAAAGGGGTAAAAAGTATACAATATTGTTTTGGAAGACAAATTACAAACGATTAAAGTGGCTTTATAGGATTTTATGTTGAGTTTGTGGGTATCCATTCTGGTCTCTCTCTCTCTCTCTCTCTCTCTCTCTCTCTCCTCTCTCTCTCTCTCTCTCTCTGCCACACTCTCTTGTGTGTGTGTGTCTATTTTCCGCTCGTAACCAAGCTACAGCAACAGGTCCTTTCCCAGACACGCGAGTTCTTCGGGGAATAACTGATGACTCTCCCGGGAGACGTACGAAGCCACTTTGCACTCAAGTTTAAACCTAATATGTCTTTGTACAGCGTTTTGCAACAGATTTTTCAAAAGCTTTAGCGTCCGTAAAGCGATTTTTCGCGCTTGGTATAACAGGATGATATATTAGTGAGTAATTTTTTTCTGCCTTTTTAGAGCTTCCTTAGATATTTTTCTCTTCCTCCTCTTAAGGTACTGCCATTAGAGGAAGAAGCTTTGTAGTCTCTCTCTCTCTCTTTATCGTCTAGCTAGTCAAAATATTTAAAAAAATTCCTTTTCTTTTGTCCCTGTTTGACCCTTTATCTAGTATCCATTTCCTTCATAATATTGTTTGTAAACACATGTGTAAGAAGATCGGTTCAAATACAAGTATCATTAGTATAATGCATTTTCCCTGCCGTCAAACCAATCCATCTTATAGAAATAAATCTAAAGAGAGAGAGAAAAAAAGTTCCGGTCAAAAATATATAAAAACATTGTTCGGGTCATGAAAACACTTCTCATTCAACTCTTTCAGAATCCGAACAGCCGAAGATAAAAATTTAAACTTTTTGTATATTTTGAAATTTAAAAGCTCCTGTTGAAACAACTGTTTCATGCTTATTTTCGTTGTATTTTTTTCGTATAACTATTCTCGTTGACTTATCTCCTTTTGTATATGGAAGAAGAGAGGGTAAAAGAAATTGGTCCTGTCTTGAAAGAAATTGTAAGTTTGAATTAATCTGATTGTTAACTGCAGGTAACGAAGTCACCAAGTTCCAGGATTGGAATTTGAGATTTTGCAGATACGATGTAAGCTTACCAGTAAAACGCTTCTTAGTTGCAAAATGGGTATTTATTTATAAATGTATATGGTTATAAATAAATAAATCGTAAGTTAGGATAATAATAATAAATGGTACGTTAAATTTGAATTATCGTATACGCATTTAACAAGCAGCTATAACCATCTTGAAAGAAGTATGAGGGATGACGCCCCTCTCCGAACTCTTATCTTGAAATTTTGTTTGATGAAAGTCAGGAAAACAGCTAAAAGCTTCAATCAAGATATCCTAACTTATTCGAGCCTTTATCAGGAAACTTGATAACTATCTTGCTATCAGGAAACTTCATAACTATCTTGTTATCAGGAACTTGATAACTATCTTCTTATCAGGAAACTTGATAATTATCTTGTTATCAAGAACTTGATCACTATCTTCTTATCAGGAAACTTGATATCTATCTTGTTATCAGGAAAGCTGATCACAATCTTGCTATCAGGAACTTGATACCTATCTTGCTATCACAAAACTTGATCACTATCTTATAAGCAAACTCAATAGTCATTTCTTATTAAGAAACTTGATTGAAGTAGTTTGGAGATAATCAACAAGATTGCTGCGGTTACATCCCCAATTCGTGAAAAACATGTTCGTTATATAAAATGATTTCCTGCGGGTAAGACCTTATCTATTGCTATCAATTTATTAACCTGGTCACTAGCTCAGTCTTTTCCATCAAGTGTAAAACGAAAACCTCATGGTTTTGGTAGTTTGTATTCCAATATTATCGCCATAAAAGTATTGAACTTCTTATGGTCTAAGATTTTATTAAGATTCGATCACAATATCATGGCTAGGTTACAACTATCACGCTGAACACAGACAATATTTTTGGAGTAATCTGACAACGAAACCCATCATTCAATAACTCCTGGTAATGTCGTGACGTTTCAAAATCCAATATGAAATTAGCAACTATCACGAAATTACTTATCTATATTAGAAAATTTTTATTTCTTTGAATTTTCGGATTCTACACCTCCTTGTTTGGAGGTTTGCAAATTTGCGGGTCCGCAACTAGCGCGTCTTTGGTGTGTGCAGATCTTCAACGCTCTCAGTGCTATCTAACACCAAGGACGGATCTATACGTCTAGGCGTAACTAATGCTAACTCGTACTGCAGAAATTTTCAAACAATTGTCCATATCTTTGGTTATACTTGTCGGATTTAATTGACCTTGTTTTAAAATTATGCCTAGGTTACACGCTATATTTTGTGTAAGGACATAGGTTTATCTAAAACAATCATTTTAAAGAAAAATATTAAATAAGAAAATATTTTTGGCTAAAATGATTTTTTTTTTACATTTAACTGAAAAACTATTAGATTTACGAAAATATTGCTCATAAACATAAATGTAGCCAATACAAATATCTTTCATTTAAAGAAAGAATAATTGAAATCGGATAACTCGTAGCCGAGATATGTTGATTTTAATAAATAGCGCCATTTTGAATGTCCGCCGTCTTGGATAGCTACCTTTTTGGAATGTCTATCACGTATTTTCGTGCTCAATACATGTCAGTGTACAAGTGCTGACAGTTTCATCTGGTCCCCCCATTTTATACCAGATCATCGTTTTTTTTATTCTTACGCAAGGACTATAAGAAGAATCCTAGCTTCAGCGATTCTTGGATTCTACTTTTTCTAGCATCACAAATGGCACATTGCAGTTTCGTGATAGATTTACTATTTTAACAATTACAAATTCTAAAATTTCCTAAATATTTTTATAGAAGTTTTTAAGAAGAAGAAATCTAAAAATTAATAACTTCAATCACAATACAAAACACTAAAATTTCCTAAATACATTTATAAAGTATTCTAGATAGGGAAAAATAATAAAAAAAATACAATACAAGACTATAAAGTTTCCTAGATAGATTTTAAAAAAATTAAAAATTACCAATTACAAAACAAAACACTAAAATTTTCTAGATACATTTATAAAGTTTAAAAAATCTAAAAATTACAATTACATTACAAAACACAAAGCACACAAGACACTTATATCATATAAGGACAAACAAAAACACTTTAAAGGAAATTAAAGAATGGTAAAGTTCTCCTCGCTATTTAGCATTTATTGATTCATTCTGTTTGCCACTTCTCTTTATGTAGGAAAAAAGAAACGTAGATTTACAGAATTGAACCCTGCTATGTACCGGTATCTGTTAGTCAGTATATGGGTCCACCCGCCAATGGAATATTGTGTTGTCACCGGACTTAACGCCACTGTGCAAAATTTCATGATTGTATGTGTAACATAATCAAGAAACCTCTGTGGCAGATAAATTAAATAATCTGTTTCAGAATATTTAATTTATTCCTTCTATATTTTAACCCTTCCTAACTTATTCAAAATCCCAACCTAGTTTCCTTATTATGGAATGATGATGTTTCATAAACCGTGTTTGTAAAAAAGGATATGGGACTAAGGAAATGAATGTTATTTCTGTCTTGAGAATGAATTGCATATATGATGAAATCATGCCACTCAACAGGATTTTGTGGTATTGATTGCAAAGCTATTTTAGCAATTGGTAAAGAAAGTGACTATATATTGTTGTTGTAACAACAGAATTTTGGAAACCACGAAATGTTGGGTGGCTCCGGAATGATATCCTTTCATAATTGGTCAACAGGAAAGATAGACTCTTCTATCCTTAATTTCTAATCGCATGATTCCTTGTTTTCTCTAAAAAATAAAAAGACGTAATTTGACTTGAAATAAACAACACGTGCAATCACTAATTCTCTGAAGATAACGCATCATTAACGTCACATCGAAACTTCCAGAGGAAACGACATCAATCAGAAAGTGCTTAAAATGCTATTCACATTTGTCTTGTTATGTCAGTGTGTGAACACGAACAACGAATATCGCAGCTACCAGTAAAGTTAGATCTATTTCAATTTAATTCGTAGACTTAGAATATTTAGAATAATGTTTTTCTACAATCCCCCATACCGAGATTGATATGGAGTATTATAATTTGTTTGCTTAAAATAATTCAGAATCTCTTCAGCAATTATGTTTCATTCGCACTTTGCATTAAGAAATAATACTAGTTTGAAATTGTCTATTTTTGAGATGGAAATAGTAGAAGTAGTTATATTAAATGTATTAACGATACGGGAAGGAATGGAGTGAAGTTCTGGTACGAAATAATTGCAACAGTAAAGGTATTTCTGTTCACAAGTCATACGGGATATAACGGCCTGCTTGTTAAGAAAAGTGACAATGGAAACTCTTGCTATGAGATTACTGAATCGTAAGATGACTTTGGCTATAAGCGATGATATGATTACTCTTGTTTAAATATACTTCCATCACTCTCTCTCTCTGTTAAATTTATTCTTATCGATCCTTATTTTCTTATTCTGTGTTATTAATTTAAGTTATAGCTTGAGAGATTGAGTATTCTCCAATTTGGGTATTGTAAATTAATTAGTAATGTGAATCTTATTATTTGTATGGAAAGCAAGAAAGATCACTATTGTAACTCCCCCTTTACAAATTCCTTTAAATGGATTGAGAGCTTCGCCTCACGAAGTTCGTTCTAAATTATATTTGTGAAAGTTTCATTGTCAAAATAATTCCAAAGTCCTCAAGATAGCTTTGTTACCTTATTCTTTATTTATTTGTTATTGTTTTATTCTTATTTGTTAAATAAAAGTTATTGAAAAGAAATCTCTTCTCGAAATCAATTCAGAATTGGAAATATAAAGGTATTCTTACACCTAGACTTATGAAGTATTCTCTTTAGGAAATTCCAGGATTGAGACCAGGAGCCCGAAATTTCCAGCTGTAAAATTTTAGTCTTATTTTCAGGAAGGAAACCTTTATTATAATATTAGATAAACTTTTCATGTGCTACACCTCTTGTTAAAGAAAGAAAAAGGAAAGAAATATGTACCGCGAATCGCACGTTGTTTCTTCCTTCTTAAGAAAAATGTTTTAGAGACCCAAGTAAAAAGAACGAAGTTTCTGGCCAGATCTGTGAAATCAGAGTATATACCAACTCTTAAATCACTCCACGAAAACTAAGGATGAGGAAGGCAGAGACTCCACCCGATTACACGGTAGTATCTTGACCCGAGAACGACTGTATCAAGCAGTCTCTGAATGACTTCATTTCTCGAAACCACATTCCCGAATCCATCTTCTGTTACGAATGAATAAAATTCAAACCTAACCGAAGGAAGGATTACACAAAAATGAAATTTCGATTAATCAAGTGATTCAGCCCAGGCTTTCCGAAGTGTTACTACTATCCAATTAGAACTCACTGATTAATTAATGTAGTTTTCAGCAGGTTTATATCAAATTCTTTAAGTTCATAGGAACAAATAACGTTTATTGAAACAAAGTTTTAATTAGAACAAGTGACATACAGATGCTTATCAGAATAATGGAAACACCTGTAGTTGGCAACACGTCAGATGTATGGGTTGGCAGTGGTGTCGTGGCGACCGCAGCGCCGGACTGCTGGTGGTGGTGTGTTAGGTCGGTCTCCATACTACATCAGGCGTCGTGGAACAGGAGTGTGCAGTGGCTGCAGCAGACGGAGGTAGTGTAAAATGGGAGACCTCTCAGAGTTTCAAAGAGGGCAAATTGTTGGTGCGCGGTTATGTGGAGTGAGTGTGACGGCAGTGGCTAGTGTGTTAGATGTGTCGCCAGGGACAGTGTCGAAGGTGATGACGGCCTACACAACACACGGGAAAACCACATCGGGGAAGCGGAACAGTGGGCGGAAGAAAAGCATCAGTGACAGGGCACGCCGGGTATTAAAGCGCATTGTCACGCGGAACCGTCGTGCCACTGCGGCGCAAGTGACGGAGGAACTCAATCAGCACCTCCCCCAACCTGTTTCGACAATCACAGTCCGCCGCGAATTACATGACATGAACTTACGGGGTCGTGTTGCACGGGCCAAACCTCTCATCAGGGACCAGAACGCTTTAGCACGCCGCAAATGGTGCCGCGACCATGCAACTTGGACCGTTGACGACTGGAAACGTGTGGTATGGTCGGATGAGTCACCATTCACTCTATTCCAAACCACGGGCCGTGTTTATGTGTGGAGAACGCCCAAAGAAGCGTATGATCTGCAGTGTCTCCGCCCAACTGTGAAACATGGCGGCGGCACGGTGATGCTGTGGGCCACAATATCATGGTTTTCATTGGGTCCTGTGGTCACACTTCGCGGACGCATCACTGCCAACGATTATGTCGCAATTTTAGGAGACCACTTGCATCCTATGGTCCGGATGTTGTTTCCGGACAATGACGCCATATTCCAGGATGATAATGCACCAATTCACACAGCTGGAGTTGTTGCAGCGTGGTTTGAGGAACATCAGGATGAAGTTCAACACCTCCCCTGACCCGCCCAATCCCCAGATCTCAACATAATTGAACATCTGTGGTCCATCTTGGAAACACGACTCCGGCGACGATTTCCACCTCCATCCTCTCTCACAGAACTGGCCGATGCCCTGCACGAGGAATGGTGTAATATTCCACTTGCTACCATTCACGACCTGTATGCCTCCATCCCACGTCGCATCAAGGCTGTTCTGAAGGCGAAAGGTGGCCCGACACCATATTAATCTGGTAAGTTGCACTTTCGTTCAGGTGTTTCCATTATTCTGATAAGCATCTGTATATGATATCTACAAAAATAATAGAAAGTAATCAAATTAATTAATACTCACAAAATACAGAAATAGAATCTCTCCGTTCACTAGTTCCAGGGAATTGATTTTTCCTTCAATAGGATTTTAAAAGTGACTTTACAAAATTTCAGTCATAATGGCCCATTTAGTAGAAGCTGAGAACAGCAACTAATAGACATCAAATGGTGACTTAAACCACTCCAGAACCGGCCCAGAAAAATATGGTTTACCAAAAGAAAAACCATTTAAAATTCAATCAGCAACTGACGAAAACCATTCGACCACATAAATTAATTCGCATTTGAGGGAATCCTCCATTTCCAGTTAACAGTAACGGAAATATTTCATTGAACAACAAACCACATAGCACTAACACGATTCAGGATGAAACTCAGGGTTCGCCTCAGTCCACACAAACACGTTCAGACCACCCATAAAGCCACAGGCAATTGATGACTAGATAATAACAATTGATGATCTGAATACGCTGTAAGAGCGCAAAGTATTTCTTTCCAATAAAAAGGAAAGGAGTAAAAAATATTTATACAAAATAATAGGAAGAGAGACGATGTAATAAATGACAATTTGTTACATATGACGTCGGGAAATGAGTTAAATTAACGTTGGAAGATTTGAGGACACCAGGAACCATTGTGAATTAAAGAAAAGAGTGTAATAATGGTTCTTGGTGTGTACAAAGACAAAAATAGGAATAAATAATGTTCCTAATATAAGCTCTAATCTTTGTTGTAATCTTTCTAATATAAATTAACCTAAATTTAAAGTACCTGAAGTCATTTATTTACGAGGGGTCAGGCGGTTCAGAGGTAACAGTGTTTGGCGTCGCAAATACTATTTTTTCCTCGTAAAGTGCACCCCTGAGAAAGTTTGATCCCCTAGGCCCGGGATTTTATTTTCAATGTAGATGCCTGTTTGCAGGTATTTCGGTTCGCTATACGAATCCATCCCGTTGGATCTATCAGCGCCAATTTTGACATTTGTACCTAATTTGAAATACGGAATATCGTTTGCTCCCAAAATTTTGACTTGGATATCAGTCATTACTTGGTAGTTTTATTTTGTTTTTCTGTCAGGAAGGAAAAGGCAATACAATGGAACTGTTGACCAGCGATTCATTGATTTGAAGAAAGTATATGATTCTATCAAAAGGGAAAAGTTGTACAGTATCCAGCAGTATGATTTGCAATTCCGAAAAAAACTTGTTCAACTAGTGAGAATATGTCTCAGCGATACCATAATCAGAGTACCGATATAATAAAATGTTAGATAGTTTCGATATTCGTACCGGATTGAAACAATGTGAAGCCTTATCGCCACTACTGCTTAACATTGCGTTAGAATATGCGATTTTAAAAGTAAAAGAAGATTAAAAGACTAACATTAAATAGCTTAAACAATCTGTTCGAATACGAAGCTGATGTAGATTTAATAGAGGAAAATAAAAATGCACAACGAGGTCTTAGTAGAATTTGAATTTATTTTAAGGCCTTTAGACATTTTAGGCTCAGTCCGGAGAGGATGGGGAAGAGAATGTCGGAAGGTAGACTGCCAAGGCCAATTTTGGTAGGTACCATCACAGTATTTGCCTGGTATGATTAAGGAAAACCCGTGAAAAACCTCAGCCAGTATGGTCGGCTGCTGGGATCGATCCCAGAACCTCCCAATGGTATGCCAACGCTCTGCCACTGAGCCACGGTCGCTCCGTATGTTTTAGTAGAAGTTTGCTATGAGATGGGTCTATAGGTAAACGTAGAGAAAACAAAATACATGGTAACAAGCTGAAACATTGATGATGAAGGAAATAGATACGTAACAATTAAAAATGAAAAAGTAAATAAATTTAAGAACTTGGGAGCATATGTAACAAGCAAAAAACGAGGTCACGGAAGAAATAAAATACCGCTTACCATAGGGCAACGCATGTTTTTATTCAGATAAGAAACTCCTAATCTCACGATTAATACCAATGAAGATGAAATTGAAATGTGTACACAGCAAAAAATGTCTGTGTTAATTCAACACTTTTCTGTGTCCGAGTGTGACTACCACTTTTTTGTGTTAAATAAACACAGCACACGGTGTTGATTAGACATCAAGTGTTTGTCTGTAGTCATCTTGATCGCTTGCTTTCATAGAAATGGAACATATTCTCAATGAAAGGGAATTCTGATCCTTAATTGACAAACGGAAGAGTGATTAAACAATAAGTCATACGAGTAACATTTTTTCTTCATGTTTGGGGTTCAGCAACATAGTTTTGATCCCTAAACTGTTTAAATCTAGTGCTTTTTCTGTTTAGCGATTTAGCCCAGACGGTAAGACTCTGAAAACTTCTAACTCAGCAACCCATGTTTAAATCTTGCTGCAGCCGTAACTTTTTTCTTGGTGCTACTATCGAAAACACCGTGTGTTAACACAAAAAGTGGTAGTCACGCTGGGACACTGAAAAGTGTTGAATTAACACAGACACTTTTTACTATGTACAGAACGGTTATTCTGCCTGTAATACTTTATGGTTGCCAAAGTTGGAGTACGACCCTAGCAGACGAACATAAACTACCCGTTTTTGAAAATTGGGTTTCAAGAAAAATATACGGGCCGAAATGGGACGAGATAACGGAAGAATGGAGAAGACTGCATAATGAAGAACTCCACAGACTGTACAACTCACCTGATGTAAGAATAATGCAATCGCGACGGCTAAAGTGGGCAGATCATGTATCTTCGATGGGGCATAAGCAAAGATTATATTCCATCGTGGTGGAAAAGCCGGAGAGAAAGAGGCCATTGGGAAGACCGTTGAGGTGACAATGTTAGATTGGACCATCGAGAGGACCATCGTCCGAGATGAGAACTGGCTTGATCTTGCCCAGGATAGAATCCTATGCTGAACGTTTGTTACTGCGGCGATGAACTTGCGAATTCCGTAATTCATAGAGTTGTTTAGTCTATCTGTAACATGATAGACTCTAAGATGATACCGCTCAATCTAAACGGTTAAAAGACATGCTGAAGAAGGAAGAACCGAAATAGAGATTTTTCAAAATTCTATATTTCGACATGAAGTCTCAATTTTTAAGTACTATTTTAGGTGGATTTTTGCCATTAACATACTTTTCACTATTGTTTCCTCTGTGTATCTTATAATATGTGCTGGTAGGATGTCCGCCGTAGTCTCCCCTTTTGGATCCAATTATCCAAAGAGGAGGTTTAAAAGTCCTTACGCTTATGTTGCTTTCACACGGTTCATTTATTAGTTAATAATTTTACAGCTATATGAAGATTGCAGGGCTCAGGGATTATTGACCAATACAAATTATATTTATTTTCTTAAAAAAGAAGGAGATGAACTTAAGACGGTCTTCTACTTCTGCCAGAGCTAGAAAGTTTACTATTGGTGCTTATGGACAGAAAATTGATACCGAATATCTTCATTTTCTAAGGAACTGGATATCTTTAATAGAAAAGAAAAGTTTTGGAGTATTATAAGAAGTTTATGCACGGGTTGAAATACTTAGAACGTACATTTGTCTCCTAGTTTTTCAGAAATAAATTATTAAAAAAAAAATATATTATTTTTTCTACAAATTACAATATGTCTAACTTTGCAACCACTTACCCTAGAAAGACCAATTTTTTTTTGTTTTATTCCCTGTGAACAAACGATTCTAATAATTTTAATTGCAATCATATCTGATACACCAATAAAGAAATAGTATTTTTAAATAGCTATTCCAGTCCACCTGTCAAAGGTTCGATGAGAGTAAGCCAGCCGCGCCCCGCCCCTGTCTTCGCTTTTAGTCCGAGGGAAAGAAGAAGGGAGGGGACTACACAAATCTCCTCTTTATTCAGCTTCTACAACAGGTGCCGACGCGAATGTAAACATGCTGTTTTAGAAAACAGCACATACCTGAAAGATTTTATGTAGTGTAGGTGAGATATGAGAATTTTGTAACAGAATAGCAACATCATATTTGGAATGGGGTGATATTTGGAAGAGTTGCAAGGTCTATTGCGTGGTTTCCTAAAAAAAATCTAATTTAGTTTAAAGCTATATGAAAACTCCCTTTTTCTGATTTATATATATAAAATATATCCTAACGTTACTTTTACTCTCACTAACGAACATCTTACTGCCTGTGTTTATCAATATTCATGTGCCTAATATAGGTGCAGCCGCAACAGATATATCTATAAAGTAGTTCTGCCTTTTTATTCTTGGAAAAACTGTGAGTAAAGGAGGCATGTAAACAGAAGTACTATTGCATGTCACAAGGCCTGAAACCCTGGAATAACATATAACTTTGACCCTAAAACCGGCAGGTTCTTTCCAGTCGCTTTGTATTCTCCATTTGTGCCCCTCCTAGATCTTAGTAACTATAAGTCCGACAGAGATGATTTATACACAGCTGGATTCGTCATGGTCTACAATGGTAAGAAAAACTATGAATGTGACTCTAAAACTAGCAGGTCCTTTTGAATCGCTTAGTATTCTCCATTTGTGACCCTACTAGATCTCAGTAGTCACAAGTTCGACAGAGATAAGCCATACACCGTTGGATTAGTAATGGACACTGGTGGGAAAATCTATGACTGACTAAAACTGGCAGGCCACGGCATTCGCTTAGTAATCTCCATTTGTTCCTATCACTTTGAGTTTTTTTTTTTTAAATACGTTATAATTCGAATTTATACGGGGGCGTTTTGGTTTTGTTTATAATAAAACCATTACTTAATATTTTACGTTATTAGGCTAGGAATTGTTAGGTTACATTCTACCTTTGATTTCAGTGGATGGAAAATACTATTTTTAAGTGAGTAAAATCTTTCACTCTAGCTAATGATTTTTTATTTGTTTGTTTGTTTCTCTTGCGAGGAAGTGTTTTAACTACTCCTTCCCTGCAAGACAATTATGCAGAGAAAATGGTTGATCAAAATTACTTCTGTTAGCCAGCTGATATGGAGATAGACAAACATTCTAAATTATGTCTTCGAATTCCAAAAAAATCATCTATTTTAACTTTGCCATATGGTTATTTTTAGGAGAGAAATTAAACAGGAGTTGGAAAAATGTAATTAATATTTA
>JAGDQP010011694.1:37770-52320 GCA_022664845.1 Lepisma saccharinum
CTTCTGATAGCCAGCTGATAGGGAGATAGACAAACATTCTAAATTATGTCTTTGAATTCCAAAAGTCGAAATAATATATTGCATTATACTTGAATAATAACTTCTATGGGGAATCAGAGGCGGGGGGAGGCAATCTTCCTCCACTCACCACGTCCACCATCTTAGTATAGAACCATTGAGGAAGAACACAAACTCTACAGAATTAGGTATTTTTCGCAGAAAACCGGTCGAGAACCTGTTTCATTCAAGCGGTACACACATACTTATTCAGACATTCGCTTCTCCAACTTCTCACCCCTTCCACTGCCAGGCCTAGGGTGGGGCGTGGCTTACCCTCATCAAACCTTTTAGAGGTGGACTAGAATAGTTATATAAAAATACTATTTTTTTATTGGTGTATGGGATATGTTTGCAATTAAAATTATTAGAATCGTTTGTTCACAAGGAATGAAACAAAAAAAAGTTGATCTTTCTAGCGTAATTGGTTGCAAAGTTAGTCATATTGTAATTTAGAGAAAACAAAATAATTTTATTTATTTTTTAATAATTTATTTCTGAAAAACTAGGAAACAAATGTACATCCTAAGTATTTCAACCCGTTCATAAACTTCTGAAGAATGCTCCAAAACTTTTCTTTTCTATTAAAGATATCCAGTTCCTTAGAAAATGAAGATATTCGGTATCAATTTTCTGTCCATAAGCAACAACAGTAAACTTTCTAGCTCTGAGAGAAGTAGAAGACCCCGTTAACTATGTAACAGAGTTACGTAAATTGTCGATATTTTGCAAAGCGACGTCACTGCTACCTAACGGACTTTGGATTATAAATTTTCACACAGCGCCTCGTGGTCATAACATGAACTGCCTATACCGCTCCTTAGTCAAGTGGGAAATTTAGAAGAAAAAGCTATCCATTTATTTAATACTGTGTGGCTACGCGCACGTCGAACGTTCGCCCTTGACAGCGCTTATGTACACGTCAACAATGTATTTTACTCTTGGACCACGGGTAACAGGAAGTGACGTAACATATGCTTCACGTCTGCTGCGACAGATGATAGAGTAACATTACAAGCTTTGAGTCATCACAGTGACAGACGTTTTATGTGATTTAATTCCAATAGCAATAATTTGGTCTACATAGAATGTCGAAAACTGATGAGGTCCTCAAGTTTAACACATTTCTTGCTTTGCAAGATTATAGAAAGAATGAAATGTGTGATTTTATTCAACTCTGAATAAAGCGTCAAAGACAATAAATGGGGCTTAACGTAAGACTCTGAAACGGAATTGAAATTAAATATTATAATATTATGAATTGACCAGAAGTGCATTCACAGCGGTACAAGGAAGAGTACATCTACTGGAAAGCAACCTAATCAGACAGCTGAGTGATTGAATTTACCTATTGGTATTATATTTATTACTTTTATTCTGCTATTTACAGTGTATTTGATAAAAGTGTACCCCGTAGAAAACCATCAACGAAAAATTATCCGTGTTGGTTTACAAAAGAAATAATTAGCAAACTAAAACTTAAAGCCTATTATCGTAGAAAGCATAAGAACTCTGATTTGAATAATCAATTTTATTTAAGTGAATTTAATAGATTGCGCAAGGAAACAAAGAAAGAAATTGCTAATGTATATAACTTGTATATATTAAACATCGAAAATCAAGTCGCTGCTGATCCAAGCCAATTTTGGAATTTCGTGAAAAACAAATCAAGACATCTTCCTATCAGTCCGGTTTCATTTAATGGCAAGCCAATCGATGATAATGAGGATATATCTAACACTTTTGCTTCCTATTTTCGGTCCATATACAGAGAAAGTTACACTGAATACAAAACAATGGAAATGGGAGATTGCATGTATTCAAGTAATAGACTTGACATGGCGTGCCCCCTTATGTAGTGAAAGGATGTGCGGAACTATTGAAATATCCGTTATACATAATATTCAATCTTTCATTACGCACATGCAAATTTCCACAACAGTGGAAAGAGGCTTTAGTATGCCCAATACCGAAATCCAGTAATTCAAAAGAAATTGAAAATCATAGACCAATAACCATTCTTTCGGCGTTCGCTAAAGTTTTTGAAAATTGTCTCTATCACCGTATCATAACTCACGTTAGACCAGTAATATCAAACTCACAGCAAGGATTTATGCAGAACAAATCAACGTTTACAAATTTAGTAATAATCACGGATTTTATAGCTAAAAAATAAGACAATGGCGGTCTAGTTGATGTTATATATACTGATTTTGCCAAAGCATTTGACACAGTAGACCATTGCATATTACTTGCCAAACTTAAGCACTTCAATTTTACGGAAAACTTAGTCAAACTTCTTTCATCTTACTTACAACACCGTCTACAATCCGTTCTCTACAGAGAATTTGTATCAAAGAAATTTGAAATGACATCAGGAATACCTCAGGGCTCAAATTTAGGCCCGTTACTATTTTTATTATTCATAAATGACCTCCCTGATTGTATAGTAAACTCTGAGTAACTATTATATGCAGGTGATCTTAAAATATTTTCTAAAGTTGAATCAATTAAAGACTGTTATCAATTACAAGTAGATTTAGATAGTATAAATAGGTGGTGTCACAGAAATAAACTAGACTTGAATACCAAAAAATGCACTTCGATGACATTTACTAGACGACAAAAATTCTTTCAGTTTCCTTACTCAATCAATAACACAGTTCTACCAAGACCAGAAATAATAAAAGATCTTGGGGTTGTCTTTGACTCTAAACTAACGTTTAATTGTCATGTAAACATTATAACTGCAGAATCTTTCAGAATTCTAGGATTTATTTATAGAACAGCAAGGGACTTCAGAATGACTAGTACACACAAAAAATTATATTATTCATTGGTTCGATCGAAACTTGAATATGCATACATCATCTGGAATTCCACCACTCAGATTAACTGTCAGAAAATAGAAAAGATTCAATCTAAATTCTTCAGACGTACAAAACAACTGGCTTTTATCCTAAATTTGAACATTATGTAAACCTAATTCAGAATTTTGAACTCCTTACGCTGGAGAACAGGAGAATCATGATTGACTCACTCTTTCTTTATAAATTAATTCATAACTGCGGAGATAGTATAGACTCATTCTCTGAAATCCAATTTCGGATACCGGCTACTAGAACTCGAATGGATAACAAAGACATTTTCCACTGTAGGAAAGCGCAAACTGAGATTCTGATAATGTCACCCATTGGGAGAATGTGCTTTTCGTACAATAAATTATGTCGAATGAGAAACGAGGTAGACATATTTAATGAAAGTCAAAAAAGTTTTCAGAATAATTTAATAAAATTATTCTAAAGCAAGCAAAATTACTATACCAAGTTCTAGTTTATAAACATAGGATGACGAAAAAGAAAAAAAAAATAAGGAAGGTGCTAGAAGAGGGTATCGGTCAGGGCTTACGCTGAAGGAATCATCCCGGCATTTGCCTGGTGTGACTAAGAAAAACCTATCAGGATAGTCGACCGCTGAGATTGAACTCACTATCTGCCGAATGCTAAGACGATGCTCTGCTACTGAACTATGGCTGCTCTGTGGAAAAAACCTCTGTCAGGATGGGCGGTCGCTTTGATACGGCTGGAATCGGTGATTCGTTACCTACAATAACAATGATTGAGAGTATCTCTGTATATCATTTTTGAACAGAGATTATATTAATTTCTAGACTAATTCATTCATTTTGAAAGCATGATGAAAATGTTTGATCAGTTTTTTCTCTGTGTATCTGTGTCTGACTGTCGGTCTGTCTGTTTTATAGTCTATCATCCCTATTAACTTTTGTACCCGAGAAAAGAAAAGAACACAGTAGCTACTTCTGCCAATTCCATTTTTGACACTGCCAATAAAACTGGTGGCGCCACCATGATGGCTTCGTGTGGAAAGTGCCATAAAAGGAGAAGCGCCACCAAGATTTGTAGTGGAGGTGCCATGGTGGCTTCGTGTGAACGGGCCGTAAGAGTGCCGCCTGAATTTACTTGTAGACTTAACATAGGGTCTATCCTATCTTCATATGCAAAACAAACTGTAACTACGCGATTCGGGCTGCATATAACGAGGGATAATTGTTGTATTTTTTTCAAGGCAAATACCATGTATTGGTGTATGTGTACGGATAAAATTTGAAAAAAAGGGGGGGGACTGTAATAAACAGGGAAAATCGAGGGCACTGGTTGAACTCAAATTTGAAATCATTAGCTCTCTATCCGCTTTTGTTTAGGAGGTAGCATGCCTTAAATACTGAATGCATATAGCGAAAACTCAAATCTGAAGTATGTTTCTCTCTACCGTCCCTGATTGAGACTCTAATCTGCATTAAAACAGACGGTAAAGTGAAAGAGCACCAAAATGTTTGTGGCAGCGAAAAAGAGAAAAGATTGTAACTAATGGAGAAGGATAAAGACACTGTAAAGTACCTGCTGCCAGCACAGATCTATTACTGATTATGAAAGTTTTATTAACAAAAATGCAGCATTTTTCAGGTTTTTATTGAAACAGAAACTTCAGTGCAAATTGAACTACGGAAGTTCAGCCCCCAACAAACCAGAATGTTTTTTTTTTTTTTAAACTCTCAGTGGGTTTAGTTAGGGAGAGCCATCATGCATACACACAGCCAGCTGACGGAGGGTTCAATGTTTGGAGGAAGTTCGGAGCACAAAAGCGAAGTGCGAAGGGGAAAGGGATAGCATCCCATCCATGGGATAATAAGGAACGTAGGGATTAAGGGAAGGAAGGGAAAGACCATCTCGTCGTTCGGCTTGATTGGTCAATACGGATGACGTCATTGGTTAAAAAAGAAAGCCTGGTCTTTATTCGTATTACAAGAATCAATCACTATTGAGAGAAGAATACATTCTGAGCATGAATACTCAAAAACTGGGTTCGTATCATTGCTCCCAATACTTGTGCGCTGCAACGTTCGATTCTGAAAAAAATAAAATAAAAATTAAAAAAAAATAGTGAGTTGTACTCAGAATATTCAGTGTTTCTTTCAGAAGATTTTATTCGGGGAGCTCGTGGGGGGGCTCACGAAAATTATAAATAATGTATATAGTCTCTAATGCACTAAAACATAAAATAATGATAATTTTACTTTAATAATGTGTCGTTTCCTTAGTTAACCTCATAATAAAAACATGAACAATGTTTATAAAATTACGTATTTCAGTATACGCATGAGTAATACAAGTGTTGAGAGTAACTATTTCGGGAGGGCGGATGAAAACCTCGGAGGCTAGGGACTAAGCATCCCCCCCTTCCCCATCCGAAAGTATGCCTGAAAGAAACAGTGGGAATATTCCATGTTTAAGTATTCAATTTACTGAATAGAAGAGGATACAAAACCTTGTACAGTGTAATTCAAAATGTCTATTTTCAAAACATCTTTTGTCCATTTTTTGTATCGAAACTGAGTTTCTTTGTTCTACCATTATCTTTACTGATCTTTACTTTGCGTAAAAACCCGCTGATATCATTCCTAAACATTCTCGAACCTTTCAGAAAACCTATTCTAAAGAAAGTTCGTGGATCCGAATTATAATTTCAGTACACGATTCTTTTTTTTTTTTTTAATATTTAAAAATTACCAATAGATGGCAGGAAGTATAAAGCAAATTTGTGCTCAATTGTTTCAAATAATTTCAATGAAGAATAAAAGTTTAGTAATAATATTCTAAATGAGAATTATTATTTGCACGAGCTGTTAATAATTCTGGTTCTAATTCCAAACACTTCCTTGAATTACATCATTCAAGGCCTCTACCACAGCAATAAGAAAGATGAGTGCGAAGCTTTTTATATATGGAGAAAAGAAATCTTACTTACAATCAGCAAGTCTTCCAAATGGTCGTCTGGAAGTATTATTTTTTGAAAGAAGACAGGTTGTCTTCAGTTTTCTAGAAACTTCGAATGCAGAACTCCGTCAAATAATCCCCTGCCTGCCTGCCAGGGATTCTGCTATGGTTCACTCCACAGGGTGATCGTTTTCGCTTAGATTCTTGAACACCACGAACTGATTTTTTTTTTTTTTTTTTTTTTTTTTTTTTTACGGTTAAAACTGGATAGAAAACCTCTAAAACTCTACTGGCCTCCAATTTTGACTTTATACCCCCCGAAACTGGAAATCCTGGCAACATCCTTAAATAAAACAACAAAGTGTTATGATTCAGGGCTCAGGCTCTCAATAGTCTATACAAATATGTTACAGTAAACGTCCTTGAAGTGTTCTCATCTGTCAGGCTATCTCTCAAAAATAAAAAAGTATTGGAATATCCTATACTTGTAAATAGTTAACAGGGAAATAATTTGGTCGTCTAGAATGCTTAATTCTTTACTCACTTGTATGATGCGATTTGGCAACTATGCTTTATGGAAGAAATATAAGCAAATAACACACTAAATTGTGTTACCACCCTTGGTACAGTGAGAGAGAGAGAGTGTTTAGGTGATGAAGTAGACAATGTTATATAGGGTAAAATTTCAATCCTTTCATATAAAACACTTGCTCTCTGTATGTCTCTCTCTGTATGTATAAGTGTGTCAGCCTTTCAACAAGGATATCGGAAGCTAAAAACGAAAACTCTCCTGGATCAATTGAATTGAATGTACGGCCTTTAGGCATCTAAGGCTCAGGCCGGGATAGGAGAGAACCAAGAATGCTGGAAGGTGTCGGCCAGGGCCTAAGTTGAAGGTGCCATCCCGACATTTGCCTGGTGTAGCTGAGGAAAAAAACCTGGAAAAACCTCAGTCAGGATGGTCGGCCGCTGGGATTGAACCCTCGACTTCCCGAATGCTATGCCAAAACGCTTTACTACTGAGCTACGAAGGATCGGTACCCAGATCTATATACCATGTTGTTTGGGGGGGGGGGAGGTGAGACAAATTTGACTACACCAAGACCAGGGCAGTATCCTCTAAACTCTAGGAGAGGTATCAATTGTTTAAATTATTGTCTTGAATTTGCTGTAATCAGGTTTGGTAATATAGATCATGTTAAGAAATTAGATCATAGATGGCTCTAGTGGGTTTAATTCTAAATAACATTTACTATTCCAATGTAGAGTATTTTTTAACAAAATATTTATTTTAAATATGAATAAATTTTTAACGATGACATACGAGAAAACTCATTTTCAAGTTTTTAAGTTAAAAATAGGTATTATTTGTTTCAAGAAAGCAAAGACAATGCAAAATTTCTTTTCAGAGCGGCAGATCGGGTTGATGACAAAAGACAAGCTCTATCCAAGCACAAGTCAATAAACAGCCATCAGAACAGGACCGTAGCAAGGTGCCCAGGCCGCCACTAGATTTTTTTTGGACCCAACTTTAAATATCTACTTTTATATTTGTAAATAGGGGGGGGGGGGATAATAATACCGGTATCGGTATATCACGACCCGCATATTAAATTCGAAGAGCAGAATTCCGCTCGATTTAGCGGAAAATTTCGTCTTACGAGAGCGGAAAAATGGACTGCTCTTTCAGAGGAGATTTTCACCGGAGAAAAGATGAGAAATTTACACTCCAAAAAAGACAGGACCTATGGTATTTGTTTTCGATGAGAACGTAATCCTTTTTAGAAGAATTTGCATCTATTCAGATACAATTTTCATCTTTTGAACATAAAAACGACGCAATAAAATGTTGAAAATAAGTATAAAAAGAACCAAAAGGGAGTATTTTTTCGTAACTTGTAACAAAGAAAAGTAATGTTCTTAGGAATAAAATAGAGTAAAAAAAAGTAACTTGACTTCAGTGGGATTTGAACCTGCTACCTTGCAGTCAGCTAACAACGTTTTATCCCCTATGCTAGACGGTCAACTGAGAAAGAACACCCTCGAAAGTGTCTCTTTCGTCTCCTCAGTACTTGAGAACAAAGTATTAAGATTTCTTGTATAGCTTATTCCTTATGTCTTCTGGTATGCTTTTGTCACAGAATCCCTATCAGATCTTATCTTGGTATTCCTTTTACTAGTACCCATGATGCATTGTACAAAGATGAGAAATCGCTCTTTCAAATTTGAATAATCTTACATCCATAGAGCATCGGAATCCCATCTAGAAAGATCACATTTTCTATCCAAAGCGAGAGCTTTTCGTTGAAAACAACTCTTGTCGATTGAAAAATCCCCTCTAAAAGACTGGTCCTTCTCTACACTCTAACATGAAATATTCCGGTCTTCCGAATTTAGTACGTATACCCATCTATACTTTACATGGCACTCCCTTTGTGGGTGTTGGCAGGTCTGTATGAGAGAGAGAGAGAGAGAAACAGAGAGAGAGAGAATGAATTAGTCGTCAGTCTGTAGTTTTGTAGTTTGGCTCTAGCAGCTGGTCATGATAATGAACAAAATAATGCTGATTTAATATATTGGTTGAGTGCCTTCGAAGACACTGGGGCAACATTCTAAACAAGAATCTACATGTTTCAGACGATAGAAAGAAGACATCTAAAGAATATAGCTATGTATATTCATTAGTACACTGTATTAATATACAGTACAGCAATTTATAGAGAGAGGTTTAGAACTACTGCAGTATATTAATTCAGTTTGTACGTCATTTTCTAATTTCAAGTTCTGATGGTCGTTTAAGGGAAATTTGAATGTGTATTTCTAAATATCGGACACTACCTAATAGCGGACAATTTTTCAGGCCCCAGCGGTGTTTCTTTTCAGAAGTTTCACTGTATATATTTTGCTACCTTGAAGTTTAAACAGTTTATTCTAGGTTGGCAACATGTTTTCATGCAAATACTAGACAAACAAATAACGTGAAAGTATATTGGTGCTCGTGGAGTCTATGATGTTAATACCAGCGTCAGACTGATTCTGGGTTCAATTCCCGGTTTGGGCTTCGTTAATTCAATGTTGGATAGCATGTACTTATATTCGGTAGAGCTGCGACCACAAAAAAATGTTGTACACTTTTCAAATTTGTCGTTATTATTCAATGAATAGCTTGTATGGCACTTAACTATGTTACATTAACGCGGCTCTGTGTTAAAATTGCAACACAGAACCTGTGTTAATCAAACCGAATCCTCTGTGTAAATTTAACACTTAATTTTAACACTGATAAGTCAGTAAGTTTTAAGAACATTACGAATTATTTCTTCCTGAAAATACTATTGAAGCATTCTTATTGAATATGTAATTGTCTGTTATACGCCTGGCATAGCAATGTCTTTGTAATGTATTCAAGAGACATGAGATTATTAAGTTACGTGCGGGAAACTGTTGGTTTCTGCTACGTCTGGTTCTCCGGTACAGGGTTGTCAACATCAACGCTTTCACGCTAAATCTGAAGCTTTTAGGTAGACAATTAGCGAGAGGAAAAGTTGGACTGCGGTTAGCGGGAAATTTGGAGGTTCACGGCTACGGACTCATCTACGCCATAACAGTGCTCAGAAGGAACTATGTTGTTGTTACTGTAATGATTCAGAATAACGGTCACGCATCGTAAGTCAACATATAACGAGGTTGACTATACCTAACCTAATCTAAACTTTGATATGTGGTCAGTATTTTGACCCCCTGTCCTTCCTTGCTTTTTACGTGGCTTTCTTCTTAATACAAGATCTGGCGCTTTTTGACCGAAAATATGTGGATTTTTAGACGCCCGTCAGCGGGAATTTACTCTTGTGAGTTGCTCCGTTCGATCTTTCAGAACACCATTGTACGAGAATAATACAGTAAGTAAAGGCAGCTTGGCGGGATGTGGAATAAGGTTAGACATAACCTGACGAAGCTACTACAGCATGAAGAGAGATGTATAGAACAAATACTAACAGCGCGCAATAGATGGCAGCACAAGCATCAAACAACCGTCATGCAAAAATCATGGCCGGTCTGCAGGGAAAATTTACCCAAGAGAGAAGTTATCTTTCTTGAAATACAAAATGTGATATTTTAGTCTCTTGGATGACACAATGAGAAGATCCAGCTAAATATTCACCATTTAGCAACAGTGGCCACAGTTTCGTACGTTTTAATCGGTGTCAAATGTTGACAGTTTTGTTCGTCAACAAAGATTGTTCGGTAGGGTGGACCCAAGATAGCTAAAGTATTATTAAGGGGTGGACCAAAAAGGCATTACTTGGAAATTCTTGGTTTGAGCACTGAGCTTGAAGTTTTAACGTTTGGGTAAAATATGTGTTCGTACATTAATATAGTGTATGCTGAATGGCCTGACCCAAAGATTCCTAAAGACCATAAATAAGTTTAACCTTATGCTTGTATCGGTAGAAACAAAGTTTTATTCAAGTAAAATTACATATTAGTGCAGGCAACCCATCCCATATTAACTTCCTGAAACGTAGAAATTTTTTATATGGCGGTGCTCTAAAGCTCCCAGCTCTTTACTAGAATAGCTGGCAAACAGTTAACTTATCTAGGACTCAGCACAAGAACGTCGGAACAATTTCGTTTCCAGATTTCGAATGGCACAAAGATCTATTGCTTTGTTTGTCAAGCATTTTCAAACCGCCTTTGAAGTATTTTCTGCTTTACAATAAAGTGACAACATCGGAATATCTTGAACCAGGTTCCTGAACTAAACAGATATGTTCTTGACGAATCGGCGGATGTAATTTACTGTCGTTAGACTTCACAAATTGGTTTCATCCTTTCGTCCGTCGAAGCAGGATAGTACATTATCCGCATCTTCAAGTGACTCTCTCTATACAGGTTATACTGCAAAACGCCTTCCGTTCCCTTCAGTCCTTGTCTAGAATGAAATTTTTGCCCCACTTGCTGCCAGTTGTAACCGGGTGATCCACCGCTCACATGTGGACAAAACTGGAAACAATGATAAAATCTGTTTGAAGGACTAGAGTATCGCTGCGGTCGAGCATAACAGATGTCGCCCGCGCATCAACTCTGTCAATGCGTGTGTACGAGTGTGATTGTCTACCGTATATGCAAACATGCATATAATTAAATGTTAAAGAACATTCTTTATCGTTCTATTAACAAGATATAAAGACTCATTACTTATTCATTGATTCTGGAGCAATGGATGTTACCAGCTTGTAGAAAGTTATGAGATGTATTTCAGTGACCCAAACGGCTGTGTAACTGAAATCATAACTTAACCTAGCCTAGCTGTGGTACGTTAATGCACCATCGAGGACACTGTGTTGCATACGCACAGAAGAGAAAAGTGCACGTACGGCCGCAATAGGATAGACGGCATTTCTCAGTGTCGGAGGGTGAAGTTAAATTGAGCAGCAGTCATTGCACAAAGACTGATCATTTTGTCATTATCATCAATCAGTTCCTTTTCACTTCCGACAAAGTGCACGCTTCCTGAGGCCCTATCCCTACGGGGAGCCCAATTTTGTTTATCATATTAGCTTCAAACGAATCATGTCAGACAAACAACCAGGAACTCATCAACTGCCACAGCACATACCTCAACCAACAAGATACTCAGACCTAGGCGCTATACCTAAACATCGTAGAAGGCCGGACCAAACTGCAACATCATCGAGATCTAGATCACCAAATGAACAACGCTCCGGAAGAACTTCTCCATCATCACCACCGCAGAAAAAATCTCATACCGTCAGCGACACAGAATCCGAAACTGAACACATGGAGCTCAACAACTTAGAACAATTTCCGCATCTACCAAATTCTTCAAAGCAAACTCAATCTTTTTTGCTCACAAATTTTGACTCTAAGTTTCAAAATCCAAAACTACTACTACAGCAGTTCACCAAGTACGTTCCACGAGAGCACATACAACGCATCATTCCAACAAGAAACGGGATCATTATTCATTCACTGGACTCATCGTTAGCTACCAAAATACGAAATATTTCGTACATAGCTTCGAGATATTTGGACCGAAAGCTAACATGACATCTATGGCCGATAAACCTCCGCGACAACCACCACCACCACGTCGCACACCAACGTTGTCAGTAGTCATACGCGGAGTAGAGCCATCCATTTCAGAGTCGAAGAAGAACTCAAGGAAGAAGGTCACTCTATCACCAAATGCCTCCGCATTAAGACAAGAACAGGGGAACCGACGTATATGGTCCGCGTCATCACAACCAGCCAAGATACCATAGACGATCTACTCAATAATGGAGCCTACATATACAAGCGCAGATATAGAGTCGAACCGTCTCATTCACCACCTCCACTTCCGATCAGATGCGAGAAATGTCAACAATATAATACACATGCAACATCACAATGCAAAAATGAAATCAAATGTGGATACTGTTCAGGACCTCACATTACGAAATCTTGCACCAACATGAAAAATCCCCCGAAATGCACCACTTGCGGAGAATCACATCCCACCTTCAGTTATCGCTGCAAAGCAAGACCACCACCAGAACCAACCAAACCTGAACTAATTGTTCCCATCCGTACTACTGAAACCAAACAGCCTGACGCTACTCCTATCACGTCTGTTTACCAGCCAATCACCATAGAACAAGTACTAGCATTCATAACGGTGACACTGCAAAACATCCATCCGTTTCAGCGCCAATTCATACTACAACAAATCCAACTCGCCGCCAAATCAATCCTACAAGTGAATTTCAATGCAACATATTCTGGTCCTTATGCCCATTTCATTGCAAGTGCTCATGAAACCGCAGTTTAGCTACAACAACATATCTACTCTGACTACCCTGAAGTTCATGGCTTTAATATTACTCTTCCTGAACATTCGATCACTCCCTACACACAAACTTCTATTCGAACAACTTCTTCTAGAGGAACACGTCAACGGCTTTTTACTAAATGAGACACTTGAAAACCAGTCAACCGTTCAAAATTTCTAGATTCACATTACTGAGACATGACAGTACTCTACCAGCCCTCCGCGCCAATGGAGGTACTGCAATAGGATTCACAACTACCGTACCCTATAGACAACATACACCTCCACTTAAAAACCTACCAGAGCACCTAATAGCCACTGTATATTATAAAAATAATTATCTCACTCTAGCAACCATATACGTCAGACCAGGTCACCCTATACCATATGATTTCTTTGCATATATATCAAATACCTTCACAAATTACATCATAATGGCCGATATCAACATACATAGTAGATCCGATAGAGACAAAACACACTTCAGAAATTTCATTGAATGTCAAACCACCGGTACACTCCATCAACTCCCCAAACCAACCCGACCTATCTCCAATACGACACCCGACATTGTCATAACCTCAACAAACATTGCCAATAGTAGCACCGTAACAGTTCTTGATCTCATAGGCAGTGACCATGCACCCGTAAAACTTACCCTCAAATGTCAACAAAATCCATTTCCACAACAAAATCCACCACTGAAACAAGTACTTCGCTTTGATCGAGCCGATTGGGACAACTACCGGGAATATATCCATACCCGAATCTCACCTCTCACAACACCGACTACCGAAGATGAACTATATACATCAATCGATCATATAACAGACACCATACAAACAGCCTCAGAAAAATTCATCCCCAAAACCACAATCCACCCATACAAACCTAACCTTCCACCACAATATCTCACCATGATCAGACGCTCCCGACAATTCTACCGAGATTTTCAACGGACTGGCAATTATGAATCACTTCGTCTCCATCGCCAACTTCAACGCACAGTCCGCAACTACATTAAAGCCTATAAATTAAGACAATGGGTAAAAACCTGCAACTCACTTGCTGATAAAGCCCATCCTACACAGTACTGGAAACGGTTCAACGCACTCACCGGTAAATACTCTAAAACAACATATCCACTACTACAAGACAATCAAGCACTTCATTCTGATAAAACCAAAGCAGACGCATTTGCATCATATCTACAAGAAATATTCACACCCTCACTTCCATTTAATCCTCAAAGGCGCCATCCTGCAGAACGTTTGAATTTCGCATCACCTCATCTCCAACCAAATACAGAGCATTATCTTCCCGATCATCCACTTACTGCAACCATCACCACCGAAGATATCACACGCATCCTAACTCACAAACATCAAACCGCCCCCGGTAACGATAGCATCACTTACCGCCACCTGAAAGAATCACCTACCTCTCTCATCCAGCTCCTTGCAGCCATCTATACCTTTATATTACGCACCGGATTCTTTCCTTTACCCTGGAAATCATCACAAACTCTCATGTTCCTGAAACCTGATAAACCTCCAAGCTCCGCATCCTCCTACCGGCCGATCCAATTAACATCAACCTTCAGTAAAACCTTAGAGAAAATCCTAGTAGAACGCCTCCATACCCACCTAGACCAATACAACCTTCTTCCTCTTCACCAAGCAGGATTTCGCCCTTCGTATAGCATAAACGATCAACTCCTTCGCTTAACTAACATGATCACCAACTACTTCAACCGTTCTCACCCTTCCTGTCTTGTCCTCTTTGATTTAGAAAAGGCATTTGACAAAGTCTGGCACTCCGCCCTCATCTACAAACTCCAGTCATTCCGACTACCCATCACAA
>JAGDQP010011695.1:0-52320 GCA_022664845.1 Lepisma saccharinum
AAAAGACAGTGGCGATCACAGTGAGAGCTTCGGCTCTCCTCTCTCAACCCGTCTGGTCAGCGTGGGAGCAGTAGACCAACTCCTCCCTTCGGGGAGAGGCCTCATCCACTAGTGGATTGAATATGGCTGTGATTTATTATGATTTATATATATATAATGATGCCAATCTTGTAAATCAGTTTTGAATAATACAATAATAATTTTGCATAATATATTGACTCATATACTTCATCACACCAAGCAACTGAACCCTCAACTATTATTGGTGCCCTTTCAAAGGATTTTGATTAGTAACGAACAGGTCCAATATATCTATCTATTTCACGTTACCGTTACTCTATAACTTTTCCGTAATCATGCCTTATCAGCGAAAGCATGTGCAATATATGCGGCGGGGTAATGCGATATATATATACAGGTTACTGCAAAATAACACCGTCAAACCTATCTCACGAAATTCTTGACATGAAAATAAAAATAAAAGCACATACCGTAGAGGGTGCACAAATGCTTCGTTTCGGCGCTATAGCTTTCCGAAAGTGTAGGAAAATAAACTCTAAAGCATGATAATTCCAATATCATTAACAGTAGAACTGAGGCGGCGTGGTACCCTCAAAGATTTGAGACCTGCTCTATCCAAAACTGTATATTCTAAAATTACGCAATGGATGCCCCAAAGGAAGTAGAGGATTCCCAGATATTCTGAGGAGTAAATGTGGGTAGAAAAAAAAGCACGAATAAGACGACCTTCCGTATGAATACAGATGATATATGTAATCACTAGCATTTAACCGAGCAATAACATTCTCGTTTACTGGTAAAAAGTATACCAAACGTTCGTTAAAATCTATGTATTTTGCTCCTGTATGCAACCACACATTATTTGATAAAAAGTTCCGCAAGGGAATCTGTTTGATACATCGACTCCCCCCCCCCACACTAAGGTTTTCCCGCGCTTTTTGTTTTACGTCAATTATTCAAATTTCAGTATTGGGACATTATTCTGTCCCAAAAGTGTCTGCACACAATCCTGAATATACTATTAAGTTTTTGTTAAAACTAATTGTACTCATTATTGAAGGACGAAACGAACTTTGGTCTGTGAAAGTTAATTTCTGTTTACCTCTACTGAAATTCGAGTAATTGACGTAAAATGAAAATGACGGGAAAACCCACTTGGATTGAGTCTTAAATAAAGTACAGTCCTCGTGAACCAATCAAACACAATTCCACGAAAGAAACTAAAGTACCCAAAAACCTTTGTCAGCAACTTAGTGACTGCTGTACAATTCCTTTGTGCTAATGATAAACTGAATGACCTGACAAATTCTGGTAGTTCAACAACCCACCACTAACTGATCAGAAGCGCGACAGGTGTGGTCATGCTGGTGTTACTCAAGTACTGGATGGCTCTACCAAACGACATGCAATTTTTAAGCCAATAATCCACCATATCCTCATGTGTTAAACTTTTCTAGTAACACACGCACGCAGCAAACAAATTACACACAGATCACTGAACTTCAACTGATAAAAAAAAATAATGACTGATAAATCATGTATAACGGCACCTCTCTTTTGATAAGTAAATCATACTTCTATTGCATAAATTAGCCTGCATATCATTGCAGGATAGTTCAGAGAAGTGGTGACCCTTAAGGTCAAAGATCAGCGGATTATGATCAAATTAACAACGGTCAAGCAAATCGATGTCATGTAAGTATCTCCCTGGTTGAGTAATAACGGTCGCAGACTTCTGATCAGCACTTGGAAGGCAGCAGAGGCACGCAAATTTTCAAGGTTTTCTTCAGCTTCAACAGCAAATTCCCGGGATGGTACCTACACAAAGAGCCAGGCCGCTACCACCTTCATTCCTCTCCCCGGAAGAATGCTCGCAGAGGAACGTCATCCGTGCCAGCTAAAGCCATCCAGACATGATGCTATGGGAATGTCAAGTCAATTAAATCAACGTTAATGGTTCAAATATGAATGCAATCTGCTTTCAAGGCAAGGTTACTTTATTCTTTACGTAAATATAATGAAGCGATGTTTCCCTGGAGCTCTTAACAAGGAATAATAATAACAGTACTAGTGTTTCGTCCGTCATATGCAAAGTCTACTGACGTCATAATTTCAGCCAGAGTTTGCAGCCTTGGCTGCCGCTACACACAGGTGGAAAAATCTCAAAATCTCCGGAACTCAAGTGGTCAATATGTAAGCCTGACAAGTGAAGTGATGAACCAGTGTTGTTGTGGGGTGAAACTAATAATGTCGGGAATGTGGAACGTTACACTGGAAATGGGAAAATCCGTCACTGGGAACTGAAGCAATTAACAGCTCAGCAGGTCTACTCAAGGTCTTTAAAAAAATATCCCCTATTGAATTAAATCAACGCAATGTTTAAATCTCCAAATAGGTCCTTATGTGAAAATAACATTACCAAGATATGAATTATTTTCTAGAAAAAGTTTTCTTCGTACTTCGCTCATCTGGGAAATCCACGGTTCGCTTTCCCCATATGTTCCATGCGAAACTGAAAATACGACATTAATGTGTGCTCATAGCAATGAATCGTAAAAATATCCGAAAATAACTAAGAAAGTAGTAATGTGTACAAGGGAAGCGTACTCACCATGTCCAGACTCCAGACGACTGTTGCATACGTATCAATGTAATGGAAATGCATGTCAAAAACTCACTAATAATTTTTGCTGTTCGTAGGACCAGAGTGTAAGGTAATCTCACACAGCATGTGTTATTTCAAATATAGTTTACTCTTCTTTCCTTTGTGTTTGTGTGGTGGGTGGTTAATGAGTAGACTCTGCTAATAACCGATGTAAAGCCTTACTCGAATTTCATTGCTCACAGCTCTACTATGTCATTATATTTTAAAATAATAAAAAAATACTCTTGGAAGTATAGTACAAAGTAAATACCACGTAAGATGGATGAGTGTATGTGGTTTTAGTTAGACAATCAAACGTTCACAGATCAAACACCTATGAAGGTTAACTTATCGAGGTTAGATTTAAAATTAAAATATAAACATGAATCTTCAATTATATCCAATTTGTTTACCTTCTACTTATTACAATCAATCCTGAATACAAAAAGTTTACTATTTATATAACAGCCGTGAAAATGTTGCAACTAACCGAAGTATATGATTTTTTAAAAAATATTATTGTTATTATATCAAAATATCATTGGTATTATGTAATTTTTAGCATGTTACAGTGAATATTGAGTAATAATCATTAAAATATTTTACAAATCACGTTGTCCACAAAACTATAGTGTCTCCATAGATTCGGTCGTAGCGCGTCTGGCCACGAATCGGGGGTCCCGGGTTAAATGCTGGCGATCTTAGCTTCCTATCAAAATGAGTACCATATTGTCTTTGGAACTCCACGGTATCTTGAGGCATAGATGGTCGAACGTTGGTTGATCACCCCATCTTAATTCGTACCAAATGTCAACAATATGTGGAGTAGGGATGTTTGAAATTCCAGAATGGAAATCAGAATTTCGGAATCGGAATACTTGAAATTCGAAAGTCGGCAATCCGGAATCGAAGAAATTTCGAATTCTGGAATTCATTTTGCACTTCCGAACACCTCACACCCTCTATGCACCGTTCAGGACGCATGCGCAATTTTACCTTATCAAAGTTATATCATGCGCAAGTACTTAGAATGCAGACTTACGCTAAAATGTCAGCCGACGTAAACATCAAAAGCTCAAGAGATGACAATCACTAATCATGGGTAGAACCATTCTTGTTTCTGGAAGCGTAACACATGCATCCTACATAGATTTTCAAATCCTAAGTCTCCGGATTTTAGATAACTATACCAGGACGGGATTTTTATTTTATTTTATTTTATTATCACTTTGTAAGAACTATTGAGAGATGGAACGAGCAGTTCTAGTATTCCTCCAGTGAACGATTTGAGAAGCTTCCCTCGAAAAATGAAACATGTTCAGATTTAGTAACAATGTTACCAAACACGTAACATAGCTGAAACCAAATCAATATTGTTTTACCATTCACTTGTCCATTTACTAATGATTTAATGAACAAACATGTCGAATTGATTACTATCGTGATCTCTCAGCAATTGCAAGGTGAACTCTGCTAACGACTGCATTTTTCAAACTGTTGTCTATTTATTTATTTTTAACGAGCCTCGTGAGAACTTTCAATTCTCACCCGTGACTAAACTAACCAATCCTTGTGAAAAAATTAGAAGCAACCGAAAAATGACTGAGCAAAAGCCAGAACCTATTGAAACTGTTGCACAATGCTGCAGATTAATTAGTTTCCGTCAAACGTTTACAACAGCCGAATAATCATACAAACTTGGAAATACATTTCCTATAACATATTATTATTATTATTAAATTTTGCAAGACGTGGAATAAGCTATTTCATGTCCCATTGTAGATCCTTTCCACCACATGTACTGAATTTTCCAGATACAAATGGTGTACTGATATACAACCTGTCTTTTTATTCAGACCAGCACTATCATGACTCAGCGGAAAGATAAGGTACAACACGACAACTGAGTACTGTTATAATAATTAAATCGTGCAACCAGCACACAACACGGATATCAACCACTACTGGTTGCGAGTTTGTATATGCAATAATATTGCAACATTCTTCCGTTTAAATTAAGTGAACGGAAATGATTTCACAATATTTGCAAAAACATCTTTTTCAGAGGAGAGATTAAATTTGATAAACTTCAATAACGCATACGGTTCATTCTTTGCTCCGTGAGAAACTACTTCCTTCGGAAAATATATTCCTTCAGTAAGACAAGGGAAATACAATAAAATGTATACATGAAAAAAGTTTGAGGTCGAAGGAAAATTTCGATGCGGCACCTCAACACATTGTACAAGATATTTACTTGTTTACGCAAAAATATTTACAGAAACATTTTGGAACTCACGGCCGTCAATCTATCGCGGACTCTATGCTGCGGGGAAATAAATAAATTTAATAAAACAGCAGTAACCAGGAGTTAATTATAATACTCCCACGTTTTACATTAAAAAAATATTTAAATTAGGGAATTAATCATGAACTGTCATTATTTAAATAAAAATTTAAGTAGTTGAATCGCAAATAATGAATTTGAAATAATCAGAACTAGCAATAAAATTAATACTTTTGTTTATGCTCTACTTTAAAAAATGGAACATTATTAAATATATTTTTTACATGCTTTTAACCTTACTCTGTACTCATGTTTCACATCTGGTACAATCTTGTAATTGATTTAAACTTACTTTTTATCATCCGATTGATTTAAAATTTTGTAGAACTTGCTTGCTTCCGATGACAATACAATATTCAATCATTAGATATACGACAGAATAATCCAGTTAACTGTAATTAATTAAAAAATAATTATTATTTAATATGGACTTCAACTTAAACCATCTGGGATTTACTTTGTTTTCATCATCATCTAAGTGATCTGATACCAGTGGTTTAAAGCACATGTAGAACATTCTATTCCACTCTTTAGTCTGGGAATGAGCAGACGAAGGTCTATACATAGCGAATACTTTTTCCCATCTTCAACTATTTACAATAAACCGTCGATCGCATTACTCACCATACAATTTATATGTGGAAACCTGGAGTACACTACTTTCGTTCCTGCTTCTTTACGATATACAGCACTATTTTTCTCTTACCTACCAAAAAAGAATATAAAGAGGAATGTAGAAATTTGAACTTGTCATAGGCAGTGCTGGACCATAAATTTTTCTTATTTGGGGAATGCAGAATTCCCTACGGAAACTGAGAATAAAAAAAAGGGTGTCGTTTCGAAGGGTTGTCTCGTCTCGTCTCGTAAAATACTGCAGCATATCAAGTCACCCAAAAGTAAAATGTAGGAGACATTGCACCATGTTGATCAAGATACAACAAAGTTATTACCCAGACTACAGAAGACAAGGATGTGCCGCGGTGGCTTACTTTTAGAGCACTCACCTCCAGTGTGTGTGTGGTCGTCGGTTTGATCCCGGTTAGTGCTATATGGGCTTCGTGGTGGACAAACATCGAGTGTGTATTTTCTCTGGGTACTCCCGTATCCTCCCACTAATTCTCCCATTATCATCCATTGGGGCTGAGCTAAAGTTGCCTAAAGGTATTAAAAATACTTTCAAATAAAAAAGTTTAGTTCTTTTCGAATTTCGAAACAAAAATATCGAATTTCCTTATGCGTCTGTTAAATTTATTTCGTGCATTCGAAGTAGATGCAGACGTTGAACAAGGAGGTTGATCGGTTTCTGCACATATTCTGTATCACTTGAAATCACCCGAATCTTCTTACTCAGCAATTGACAATACTTTAGTTTTTCTTTGTCGACTCCAGTGATACCGTAATAGTGTCCAACGATGATTGAATGTTCACCTCAATAGTATTCATTTTTAAAAACTCATAATAAATATACGTATATGTTCACAATGAAAGTTCACTTTAAGAAAATGAACCATTGTGTTCCGTGAAAAACTCTGCAATCTTAATTTCACAAGTTTTCACTCAATTTTTATTTCCAGCACTTCGTTTCGTTCTAATAAAGCATCCAATTTACTTTCGCCTGGTGTTTCAACCCCTTCGAAAGTTGTGTAATTCGATTTTACCGCATATTAACTCCGCGTTGCAGGCTTGGTGTCGGAAGCTGGTACGCTCTGCAATCACCTTTTAAAATCTTTATCTTCAGGCCACTCCTTGTTGAACCTTTTCGTTTTGTTCGCTTTTTAGCACCTAAAGAGCTCATAATTAAAAGTAATCTATGAAGAATATACCGCCTAACAAACTTGAAAAATTCGCTCTAAGCAGCCAGAAACGCATATAAACACACAGAATTCTGAAAGAAATTGAAAACTGCGCCTTACAAGGCTCACAAACTGAGTGAAAATGAAGTGACTTGCAATCTTGATTATTTAAAGGATCGCAGTTTGAAGTCTACTGAACTTCAGACCAAGCGGCTCTAGTTAAGATCGAACTTGATGGTTTACAAAAGTTCCCCCGTCCCTGCATCAATTGACCCTAACCACATGTCCTCCTCCCTCCCCCCTCTCTCTCTTACTCTTTGCTAATGTGCGTGGACTGTGTGTTGTGTGTGTGTAGGCCTCTTTTTTTATTTTAGCGGCGTTTCCTTATTTGTCACACAGCACCGCGTGACCGCAGTTCCTGAGTTTTATAAAAGCAAGATGTTCTTTAGGGCTATTTGAAAGTAGCTCCATAGAAGTCGCCTTTGGTACCTTCTTGAATGCAGTACAGTATAAAAATCCATTAAGGGTCATTTTCTCAAGCGCAAGCATGCGCAAATGGCCTTTAATGGAAAGTGGACAAGGACCCGTTTGGAAATGGACGACTCAATATCAGTTTTCAAAAATGAGTATGAATGCACCACCGCCCGCTGTATCTCTAGCTGCCGGTCCAATTCAATCAATGAGAAATCGTGTGTAGCCTGTCGCCACGAACTGGCCGCTAGTGTAAGAGGTACCTTGTCTGACTTAATGTACCAACATAGTAGTCATAGGTCTCACATTTAATTCTAACAGACTCTAAAGATGGTATCAATTTATCTTTGGGATCGACGTAGCAAATGGTAGATAATTCAAACAGTTAAGAATTCAATTTAATTCAGAACATAATATTTATTACTTATATTTGACGTTCAGGTGGTAGATCCACCCAGTAAGGTTGATTACTCGCCGTTTAGAAACAATGGAACTTAAAAACATACATTATCTAAATAATATTGTAGTGATCTATGCTCAACATGAACTCCGAAATACACTCAACAAGCTTACATCTCTCAAACATACTTGGCTCACCTGCAACTGTTTAAGTTGGATGAAGGCGTAAGGGTTTAACACGGAGCACACATCTCCAAAAGCACAAAATCTCTAAATCTGTTGATGGTCACCGAAGACTGAACTGAGTTGATAGATATCTACTGTTCATGTTCTGCTCGTATTATTACTATTTCAGAGGTCGAAAATACACGATATTGTCTGTATGGCTTGTGACACACTAAGTTCAATCACTAACTTCACTGTTGAATATAACGTGTTAACAGAACTACGATATTTTGTTGCTCTGCCGCTGACTGTCCAAGACTGATCTTAATGGTCTCTAAGACTATAGTTTTATTGATTCCAAATTATGTCCTTCTCAGAATGGGCTCTAGGCTTGACGGGTTATAGAAATGTTTCTTACTGTAAGTCTGAAAGTCCTTGGGTTCCCATACACGACAGAAAGGTAATTACAAAATATGAAAGGAATTTTGACGGAAGGAGAAGAACTATATCTTCGCATACAACAACTATGTGCCTGGGATGAGATCCTAGATTTTCTTGAGGTTTCACGGTTTATGTCAATATCTTGGAATGTCAAAATCCTTGACTTGTTCCTCCGCACATTATTATTATTATTATTATTATATTTAGTTGTTACTACACAATAACATCCGTGAGTACGTTCTTACGACAGCCTCTTCTAACCTTGATTCTCTTGTAATACGGTGGCATCCAATTGCTATATTCCAGACAGAATAGAATGTAAGCTTATGTCTGATTGTCATATACATAATTATTTACCATTGAGAGTTTTTGAGATCTTTTATACATTGTGTTGTTTCTATGCGGCGTGTCTCTTACTTAAGTGGATGTTCTTTATCTTTGAATACAAATGATTAAAATCACTTATCCCAAAATCAAAATTAATAAAATTCCATTTACCTCTACATATACATTACACTAGATGGCAGGCGCAGCCGAGACTTGTTCTGCTACTCTAATGCATTAACTAATGCCGTTGCATATGGAATTTTGATTTCTCTAAGAACACAGAATGACTGTTCTAAAGTAAAAGACAAATATCTCCTTCCCTATACAAAACTTAAGTGTGAGCAGTAGTCACTCTTCGTTTTCATGTTTTCCAATTACGCGAGCGAGGAGAAATGCTGATAAATAAAATTTACTGTAGTGTATCTTAGTCAATAAAGCTTTAATAATAACTTCAAGTCCATGACAAAAAGCAGTTGGATAAATCTGGCCTCGAAATATTTTCAAACGGTAATAAGAGGGGTAATACTACCCCAGAACACGAAAATTACTCCCCCTTCGAGAAATATTCCCCGCCGGCGAAAGGTTTCTCTAGAATAGTTCTAGCGTTGCTTTCACTATTAATGTACCTGGCAACGATACTCATTAATGTACCGTAGTATGGGAGACTACAATATATAACTATAACTAATACGCCATAGAGACAGAATGAAGCGACAATGTACGACTAGTACTGTATAGTACTAAAAAATAATTTTAAACTTTTTTTAAAACATACTTTTCTTAAACAATTCCTACTAAAAAGTAAAAAAAAAAAAATGTTTATGCATAACTAAAAAGAATAGCATGGGGCTCGCTCTCATATAAATTCAGTTCAATTTTCTTTTTAATCATGAATAAACATTTTTTTTATTTTTTAATACGAATTGTTTAGGTACGTTTTTAAAAAGTTTTTTTATTATTTTTTTTAGTTACTTCGGTGTTCGGATGCTTTTTCTCAAGCTGATCTTGTTACCCAAATCCTCAAGTGTTCTGCAACCATTCAAACACAGCGTCGTTATGGGCCAGTATTTATTTTAGAATAAGGAAGTTCCTTACTAAAACATATGCTTTTAAAATATATAGAAATATATGAAATTAACAATGGAATATTGTATTGTCATCCGACTTACGTCGCTGTGCAAAATTTCATCATTATATGACGTCGGGAAATGAGTTAAATTAACGTTACAAGATCTGAGGACACGATGAGCCATTGTGAATTACAGAAAAGTATGTAATTATATCGGTTTTCAATGTTTTATCATTGTTCGAATCAGTTCCTTAGTTTCAATCGTTTCATGCAAAATTACAAATCCGTTCAATGAAAAATAAGTTTATCATGTATTATTAGGCTTGTTATCATATATTTTGTTTTCTCTATGTTTACACGTAGACCTATCGCATCGCGAGCTTATACTAAGACATCGGTATTATACTAGTCTATAAGTATACTAGGAGCTTATACTAAGAAAGTGAAGACTGCAAGCAATAGAATGAACGGACGGAATCCACTCGCTTCCTTTCTTCTCACTTTCTCTGGATATAACTTAATCACTTTTTACGTTGTTCATTGTCTGCCGGAATTTCGTGAGATACCAGATAATACTCCACTGTATTCCGACTTGCCTTCTTTTTTTCGCCTTACAGAATAGTACATAACAATAGTACACCATTCTTTTCCTAAAACTCCTAGAAAAATTCAGTTTTCCCCATACCAATCCTCAAAAGTTACTGACTAAAAAGGGACGTATTGTGCTACCTCTAGCGCCGGAATTAGGAAGCAAATGTTCACGCGGAAAACAATGCTTTTTGAATCGAACGGGCAGGCTGCTAGAGATGCAGCGGGCAATGGAATGCACAAAGGACCCGAAAAGAGTATTGTCCGATTTGTCCTTATCCAACATATGATTGCAATTTTCGTGGCTCATCATAAAACACTCCCTTGCCTTGGAATTTCCTGATCTCCCCAACTCCTTTTCCAGAAGATCAACCTCTCCATACTCCTCTGTACTTGCGTTGCTACAGGTGTAGGGAACAAACCAAGGAGGGTGGGTTGACAACAAAATCTTGTTTGGAGGCGTCTGTCCGTCCAAAAAATGTGAAAGGACGAAAAGGAGAGAAGCAAAGAAAGTGTGTGTGAAGGAGACAGAGAGAAAGGAATTTTTAATCTAAAATTTTAGCACCTTCCCAAATTTCCCGTTTTTGCCACGTTTAGCAAAAAATTCCCTCTTTCCCGTAAGGCCACAGAATTTCCCGCCAACTGGCTTCACTGGTCGACTTTTTTTTTCTTCAAAAGAAGTACCAAAGCACAACAAATTGGATATGATCTCACACGACTACAATCTTTCAAGAACGGTTGCTTGGTTTCGACTGAACCTGTAGTGAATTACTAAAAGACGAATATTTGCCAATACGATCGGTACAATTTGTTCGGAACGAACAGAAACTGGAAAAGCGACAGGCGTTGGCTTTATAATTAATAAAGACCTGAAGTCACGAATCACAGAAATTGAAGGAATTTCAGATAGAATCGCACGGGTAGTAATAAAGATTAACAAGAGATACAGTATGGAAATTATACAAGTGTATGCTCCAAAAACCTTGAACCCGGAGGAGGAAGTCGAAGACCTATAAGAGGAGATACAGAAGATTTTGGATAGTAGCAAATCGCATTACAAAATTGTAATGGGAGACTTCAATGCGAAAGCAGGAACCAAGCAGAGGAGTGACACGAAAGTGGGAAACTTTGGATTTGGCAAAAGAAACAAGAGAGAAGAGAAGTTAGTGGAATTCTCAGAAGCCAACAGACTGTTGATTTCCAATACATTTTTCAAGAAACCGCCCCAGAGGAAGTGGACATAGAAAGGCCCAAATGGGACCAAAAACGAAATAGACTACGTTCTATCAAATAACAGGGCAATTGTGCAAGACGTGTCTGTTCTAAACAGTTTCAAAATCTCGAGTGATCATAGGATGGTGAGATGTACGCTGAAACTAAATACTAGACTAGAGAGAAAGAAGCTTATCAGAGGAAAACCGTCAGTTTTAGATCTGGAAAATCTTGGAAAACACAGACAGACATTCGAGATAGAACTAAGCAACAGATTCAGCGCCTTGGAAGAGTTAGAGGATGAAGAGGACATCGATAGCAGAAATAAAATACTGACTGAGATAATAAGAGAAACAGCCAAGGAAATAGCAGGTACCAGAAAGGAAAAAGAGAGCAAAATCTCAAAAGAAACTAAGCTCTTGATGAAGAAAAGAAGAGAAATGAAAGAAGAGGAAAATTGCATAAAGAGGATTGAGTACATAGAACTAAATAAAACCGTAAGAAATGAGAGGATCTACGAAGATATAATGAAAATCTTGTTAGAAATACAATCGAAGAAAACAAGAGCCTGAAGAATGCCAAACAGCAGCTCATGATAGGGAAAAAGCAAATAATTGCAGTTAACAGACCAGACGGGACCGTAACACGAAATAAGGAAGAAATTATAAACGTATTTGAAAATTTCTACACAGAATTGTACTACTCCGAGGAAGAGCTAGGAAATGAAGATTCAGAAGAAATTGATGTTGATGTTCCAGACGTAATGAAAGAAGTGGATAAAGTACTTCGAGGGATGAAGAACGGAAAATCACCAGGAGAAGATGGACTCACAGCAGAGATGTTTAAATGGGGAGGTGAAAAAATGAAAGAGGAACTTGCTAAATTATTCTCGATGTGCCTGAGGAAGAGAGAAATACCCTCAAGTTGGAACAATGCCGTTATCATTTTGTTGTACAAGAAAGGGGACAAAGAACGCGTCGAAAACTACAGACCAATTAGTTTACTGTCAGTCCTATACAAAATGTTCACCAAAGTTATTTTGAATCGTATTGAACGAGACTTAGATTTTAATCAGGGAAGGGAACAAGCCGGATTTCGTCGTGGATTTAGCACAATGGACCACATACAAACATTGAATGAAGTTATGGAAAGGACTAATGAATATGAACTTCCACTATGTTTGGGATTCACAGATTTTGAAAAGGCTTTCGATTCGGTCTCCTTGTCAGCAGTACTTAAATCACTTAAACATCAAGGCATCGAAAGTGCATACATCAAGTTACTGCGAAACATTTACTCGACTGCCACTTCTGTCATTAGGCTGCATCAAGACAGTGAAAAATTTAAAGTTGGAAAAGGGGTAAGGCAAGGAGATTCAATTTCTCCAAAACTGTTTTGTGCGGTCCTGGAGAGAGTGTTCCAGAATTTAAACTGGGATGAAGTTGGAATTAAAATTAATGGCGAATATCTTCATCACCTACGGTTCGCTGATGATATAGTCCTGCTTGCTTCAAGTGCAGAAGAACTACAAACCAGAATGCAAGCACTGAGTAACGAGAGTTCGAAAATAGGCCTTAAAATGAACTTAAGTAAAACAAAAGTAATGTACAACCAACATGATGCAAAGAAGGAAGTGAAGATTAACGAAAAGACAATAGGCATAGTTGATGAGTATGTTTACCTAGGCCAGCTTAAAACATCGAATGCAAAGTTGACTGATGAAATAAATAGAAGATGTAAAATGGCGTGGAGTTCTTTTGGAAGACTACACTTTATTTTCAAAAGCAAACTTCCAATATGTCTCAAGCGTAAAGTTTATAATTAATGTGTCTTACCTGTAATGATGTACGACTGCGAAACTTGGACATTGAATGCGC
Organism: Lepisma saccharinum; assembly: GCA_022664845.1. Classification (NCBI taxonomy): domain Eukaryota; kingdom Metazoa; phylum Arthropoda; class Insecta; order Zygentoma; family Lepismatidae; genus Lepisma; species Lepisma saccharinum. Next base: position 13,355 of record JAGDQP010011695.1, read on the forward strand.
AAACGACTCAAAGATTGAGAGTCACACAAAGAGCAATGGAGAGGTGCATGCTAGGAATAACCAAGAGGGACAGGAAAAGAAATGAATGGATTCGCGCACAAACAAAGGTAGAGGATGTAATCAAGACTGCGAAGAAGATGAAGTGGAGATGGGCCGGTCACATAGCTAGACGAACAGATGGAAGGTGGACGACAAATGTACTACAGTGGATTCCTAGAGAAAAGAAACGACCGAGACGACGTCCAAATGTAAGATGGGTAGATGAAATCAAGCGTTTTTCAAGAGCTACATGGATGAGGATATCAGCAGACCGAGATATGTGGAAAGAAAAGGGGGAGGCCTTCATCCAGTAGCGGATAGAAAACGGCTGATGATGATGATATCGATCAATGCTTTAACATTGTGCTTGAATCTGGAGCATTATCACAAAATAAAATTATTAAACTTGAATTAATTGGAAACTGGGAATTAAAGCTGTTTGTAAGCATCATTAAAAATAACTTTAGGTTCATTGAAGGATAGCCCTAATTTGAAGTAATAAACGGACGGCAAATACTTTAATCCGAGTTAATAAATTTTTAAACAAATTAAATACCTGAATTTTCGAACGTGACGATACATTTTACGAGACGTCTTGTCTCGTTTACGAAACAAGTAGTCTGTCTCGTCTCGTGGCAACACTAGAATATTCCCACCAAAGACACCTAATGATTTTTTATGTCACTTACTCGTCTGCTCCACGGCGAGCAACAGGTATGCAATATTCCTGGGAGTTTTAAGCTCTTAAAGAATTTCAACAAGTAGTGACAAAGGGACTTTTATATGCCTCTTGAAAGCATAAACGGTTGTTTACTGTATTGACTGTCGGAATTAGTGATTCTCCACATTCCTAGCTTACTGGGGGAACGGTGATCCCCTGCGTTCCGCCCCATTTCCAGCACTGGTCATAGAACACTATTTCTCAAAGTTGAGACAGAGTAATATCTCACAGCACAGTCAAATATGTTAAATCTAAGAGTGTGTAATGTCATGTAAGTGACGCCGCTCAATTCCCAATTCCGTTGAGACACGGAGTCTCCTTTATTGTCTCGAATATATTGTTTTGCTTTCACCAACCATCGATGCAATTACGAATATTACTGCGTGCCTGTTAGGAATGATTTCGTAACCTCAAATCGATGAAAACCATTAAATTCAGAGTAAAGTACATTAAAAGCAGAAAGAAATAACGTAGCCTACTAAAAGAAAACATTAGTTATCCAAGATACATTTGAAATTATACTAAAATCCAACTGACTTAGCTATAAATATTTCAATATTCATAATACACAAAAAGCGATGGTAATTGAATAGTTTACAAATCATGCAAACTGTCAAATGTTAAGGCGACAGCACACTTTCTAGCATACTGTGTAATTTATGTTATGCAGTAAAGAACGAAATTACTTCTGACTGCTGTTTATCATGCCTAGCTTAGTACAAACGCATTAGAATGAGGAAACAACGTACGGTCACACAACAATAAAGAGTAATTCACAAAATGTTTTGAAACAAGGTCAACTGACTGTTCGTGATCACAGGATTATATCTTTTGGTGAAGGAAAACAGTTCATTACATTACCGAAGGTTTGTACCATACGTTTTGAGTATAGTCTTCATTCTTGTTCTCCATATACAGGGTCTGCCCAAAAAGTATCGGGACTACATTCAGGGGGGGGGGGGATGCAGACATATGTACAATAGGTTAAAATTCTTCAGAGTAATATCCTACTGCGGCTATACAACTCGGTGCTTCTGCCACTCTTTGCACGCCCTCTGGAAATCTGCAACCGGAATCTCCTTCCAGGCATTGCGTCGAAGCTCCTTCTACTCTTTCCACCGTCCCATAATGGTGTCCTTTCAGGCTCCGTACCGAGCCGCCGTAGCTCAGTGGCAGAGCGCTGGCGTAGCATTCGGAAGGTCGTGGGTTCAATCACAGCCGCCTACCATCCTGACTGAGGTTTATCCAGGTTTTTTCCTGTCACACAAGCTAAATGCCGGGATTGCACCTTCAACTCAGACCCTGGCCGACACCTTCTCACATCCTTTTTCCTCCCCTATCCCGACCTAAGCCTTAAATGCCTAAAGGCAATAAATATTTTTTTTAAAATTCAGGCTCCATTTCCCCGAGGGAAGAGAAAGGAGTCGTGCGGAGCCAGGTTTGGACAGTAGGGAGGATGAGGGAGCGTTGCTATATTGTGCTTCGCCAGAAACTCTCTTCCAATGCCGCTGTTCAATTGTGCGCTACATTTTGATTCCTCCTGACACAAAAAACAACTGCTCACTCCGAGCGCGATCCACACACTGCCAAGACAGTGGCAACTGAGCCGAGTCGCGTCGTATACCTAACATCCCTGCTCATGGAGACAACCCTTCATCCCTTCCCATCGTTAAAAAAAATCAGCTCAGATATTTTTTGGACAGATCCTGTAACTCACCGCTTTTAGTACCATGAAGCTATACCACGGAATGGTTCTCTGTGGCTGTACTTACACTACAATGATACTGCCTGAACTTTGCACACAAAACTGCGATTACTGGGTGGTTCATTTCCAACGGTATTATTTGCTGGTTGTTTCTCTTTTAACCAACGGTTTTAACAAACAATTTGTAACTAAATAAGCAGAAACAGACTAGAATTCTTAAAGTTAGTGTAAAGCAACCATCTCTAAAGCTAACTAAAGTGAGTTACGTAGTAATTCGTTGTAATCTCCCTCAATTTTTGTTTCCAGACCGTAAAAATTTGTGGATTTCATATTATTGCAAGTCCATTTTTCATGAAATCTGATTGTACGTGGACTATTTTAAACACTGCTAAAATAATCTCATCCAAAATATTATCCTAAACATATATAGCCTAAATTTTGTTAATCTGACCGCGAACCAACCGTACATGATATAAGCCGCATCATTTCCAAATCGCAAGCATATACTTTATCAGAACTGGTGGCGCGGCAGTTAACCGCACAGAGGATAATCGAAAACTTGCTGGACTTAAGATTCGCCGTAGTCACTGCTGCTGTGCTCCATAACTAGTAGCAACAGCAGTGCAAAAGCAAAGATACATATTCTTTCTGGTAAAAGCAGCATACTTTTTGGTTCAGTGTTGAACACAATCAATCTCGAAAACTATTGGCTATCTAGAAGAAATGATAAATGAGGATATGAAGTGTGAAAAAGAAATACAAGCGACAAAAGCAATTCGGAACAGAGGTATTCACTAAGAACAATTAGACTAATGAACAAGGTGTTGAGTACATGTCTTGTATAGAATACACTGTGTAACATAGAGTGAAAATGTGGAATCTTAGAAAGAAATTAAAGGAAACAGGGCATTTGGAGAAGAATGGGAAGAATCTGGACATAGAAGTAGTGTATGCTGAAGAGAATAGGCGCGAGAGGAACAATAATACCGAGTGGCCGTAGCTCAACTGCTAGAGCGTTGGTTTCGTATAAGGAAGGTCGTGAGATCGTTCTCAGCGGCCGGCCCTGAGATTTTTCCATGGTTTTCCTTCAGTCACACTTGGTCAATGCCACGATGATATTTTCAAACTAGGCCCTAACCAAATATGTCTAAAAGTCTTAAATATAATTAAATTTAACTGAATGAACAATACTGAAGAAAACAGAGTAAAAAGGAATTGCTTCTTTGCACATGGTAACGTCGAGATTATGAACTGAAGGATGGAATTGTAACAAAAAGGAAAGCGCAAAATCAAGATGGAAAGAGGAAACTAAAGTTTCCCTGAAGGACCTGGCGCATTAGGTAGAACACTAGTTGAGTCCAAAGTGGAAAAATCTAATGCAGAGCATAGTACGTGTTCACTGTGCATTGTGTTCAAAGCATATCAAAACTTAACGATAGCTTGAGTGCAAATGAGGTAATCACTGTTATTTTCACGCTGATAAATTTAATCAATCGTTTTCTGAGACACATGCTCGTTAATTTATTTTTCACTTTTTTTTACTGCCAACTTTCAAAACTGTTTATGAGGCAACAATCAGAACACCATATGATGGCTAAATAAAAGATACTTAACACTTACAAATACTGACCTACATTGTGTTTTTTTAATATGCAGCAATATTTTGGTGATAAAATTCCTATAGCAAAAAAAAAAAAAGTTCTGAATTAGGGGCTCCCTATCGTCACAAATGACGCGTAATATCAATAATAATAATAATACTAATAAACATGTTGGCTTACCGAATGACTATCAAAGTTGTAGCCAAAGATTGTAATCTAGGCAATGATTACGACTGAGGAGTGGACCTTAGAGGGTATTCTCCACAAAATTATTTGATTGTGATGGAACTGACGAAGGCCGGTTGCCAAAATATCAATCTTCTGGTAGATACCCTCCTCAGTCTTAAACTTTGCTTAAACACAGCCTTTGAGTGTAACTTCGATTGTGATGATGCCGTGGACCTTTGTGCGCCTCAAGCTCCGAAACTATACATTTTTAACAAAGATGGAGCATAAATAATTTTCATCATTGTAATACAGATAATTCATTATTGAACCATTCCAATGTATTTTAATTTTAAAATAGTTTTACTGGAACTTAACGTTAATGGCAAGTTAAACAAGATATTAAATAAATCACAAAGGAAAATAATGAAATAATCGATTTAGGTACGGTTAACTACATAACTACAACTACACCTGCGTTCAAAACGAGGGACACCAATATTAAAATTGTTCCAAATAGTTAGATTTCTGTCAAAGAGAACCCGGTTATAAATCAAGACTAAAATCCAACGAATAGTAGGTGTGACAAATGTTCGTCTGGAATTTCAAACTAGTGGAAGTTTAAAATTTTATTAGGGCACTCACTCAACAACAATTTTGGATATAAACAATTCCTGCTACCGTTCATGGAATCCATTAATTCGCGAGTGTATCTACATAGTTTACATGTATTCTCAATTGCCTAGAAAATACTTCAGATTTCAAAACTGTGTCCAATGCTTACTACGCGTTTACTTGAGGGGTATTTTTTTTTCTGGGTTTTAGATTAATGCTCCACTATACTAGAGGTACCAGCGCTGTGTAGTTTTTAGAACAAGACGCAACTGTTACTGCTACTAAGTTGACACAAAACAATGTCATTACAAGTGGTTTCGTGCTAACATCACACGCTTCGCAGCTGTCATTTAGTGGCCGAAAATAATAGTAAATTGAAGTAATTATTACTATATTATGAGTTATCTGTTTGCTCAGTTGGGATGACAGAACTGGAACCTACCTACTGAAACATTCAAGGCCTTAAAAACAAACACAGCAGGTATACCTATGATTGATTAAACATTCTTGACAACATAATAAGAGTAACCTTGCAAAGCAGATAAATTGGACGACTAACGACGTTAATTGACGTGGTTGCTATTAAAATCCGTGAAGGATTAGCTCCTGCTATTACCCCGAGTTTTACGGATAATCCTTTTACTGATTTTCGTGAGTTGAAATTGGAATTTTTACGTTCCGAACATCCAACAAGAAATGAATTGAGGACCTCTTTATCACGGCGTAACGGGGGATTTCTGTTTGATCACCGACTACAAGTTTTACACTTCCTTCTTATAAAGTAAACTACAGCTGCTTCCTCACCTGACTTACGATGAAGTTACAGACTGAACTCGAAAATATCTTTAAGCCCAAAACAATAAATAAAATATAAAAAGTCGAAAACAATAAATAAAATATAAAAACATGCTACAGGTACAGTCCTATTACTGTAAAAATGAACAATAAATATGAGGTACAGTAACTCACCATGTACAGTTACAACAAAAGACACAACAGGCTTGAAATTCTACGTACAAAGGTGCAGTACAAATTAATTAAGTTTATTTCAGTTGTTTGATGAGGATGGATCAAGAGTAATAGGGTCGTCAAGTTTCGTCGTCCCACAACGTATAGTATCTCCGAAAAATCGTAACTCAAATCGGGAAGCATCTGTATTTAAAATTTCTAGGTATTTGGTCCCTCTACTGTAGACACTTGATGTCACTATCTAAAAGTCCACTAGTAAACAATCTAGAAGTCCAGTACGTTTCCATGTAATAACCAGTAATGAAGCATCAGCTTTAGAAATAATTGAAGTGCTGGCTGGCACTTCCTAGAAGAATGCTATTTCATGATAATCATTAGTTATTAGTGGGAAAACCACATATAAAGACACACTCTCTTACGCAATTTCACAAGTTCTTTTTACTACCCAAGAGAATAGAAGTTTAAAATAAAACAAATGTTCTTAAGAAATTTCGTAATGCATGAGCAAAAAACATAAACTCCAGTCTAATCGATTTGCTTCGTTCTATCGAAATTTTGATATGTATTTTGATCCATACAGTGCTTCTTTCTCCACTTAGTCGTTACTTAAACAAAAACAAAAAAGTTTAATGAGTCATTCTAAATCCATGAATACGAATATCTGCAGCAGTGTACACTTTTGAAAAATGTAATCCATTTAGGATTACTGCGTGAAAAAATGTCGAGAAGTGAACGTGGCAAATTGATTCATGGAGTTTTAGTGTCTGAAGAGTGTGCAGGTAGCAATAAAATATCACGTGACGAATGAATTTTAGACATTTTTCAATATGTATCCACATTCTCGCATAAGACTAGTACAGGTTGACAAAAAAAAAAAAAATCCTGCAACCTCGGGCTCTGAGGACTGTCGGATTTTCGAAAATTACGGATTTTTTATGTACATATTTAACAGAAAAAGACTACCTGTACACTGCTTGACAGAAAGAAAATTAAACATTAAATGGAAAGCAAATTTGGTGCTTTGGGTATTAATAAAGATCAGTTTTTAATTTCTATTTTTCACTAGTTAATTATTTTTTTAAATTTAATTAACATTAAAAGACTTTTAATGCTAGTAAGCAAAAAAAAACAAAAAACTGCAAAATGTTAAAAAATTCTATCTAATACATTCCCAGTCAGCGGTCAAAATACGAAAATACGTACCAGGTAAACCCTTCTGTTTGCAGACGGCAGTAAGCATGAGCAAACATCTGATTCTGGAGTACAGCGCTGTCAAAACATAAACGGCGCCTCCAGAAAACAATGGCGTGCCAACGCGGTAAATTTAAAAATGCGCTCCGACATTCATGCTCTGAAAACTCATGGAACCGGATTATTGATTGCCGGATTTTTTAATGTTAACCTGTACAATGTATGCGAAATGTTAATTTATTAGCAGCTCAAGTCTCCAGTTCCATGTATAAGGTTTGTAAAATCATGGTGAGGTTCCCAAAGACCATACAAACAATCCCATCCAAACAGGATAGATACAAAATACACCCTAAATAAAACTTTCTAAGTTTTATCTTTAAACTTCCGAGGGGAGCGGCAGGTGGGTGAAAAGGCGCTTGACCACATAGATAGCAAACACGTCCATTATTTCTAATATGCTTGATCCTCTATGACACGAATTCGACTACTGGTCCCTGCTAAAACAAAAGCTCTTAGTGCAACTTCCTCTTTTCTCCTTTGAGAAACAGAGCCTACAATAGTCACCACATTAACTGACAATGTTTCCAAATGTGTAACCTTTTTTTTTTTAATCATGTCATTAGTGTTCTGCCGAAAGTAGCAGGTACAGTCAGCGCCAAAAGTGTGTACCCAGTTGTAAAATATCTTCTTCGAGTAATAGAATGAATAGACCGATATGAGTAATTTCCTTTAACTTACAGAAAATTATATTCTCTTTAAATTACAGGAAACCATACCTAAACGCTCTATTCACTTCAAAGTTAAGGCTCTATTAAACTGTCGAGTTTGATTGCTCATCGAGGAAGCTGATAAGCAAACTCAACAGTGTAATAGCAAAAAAAATCATCAAGCTTGCTCAAGTGCAGGCTCATCGAGCAAGCTAATCAGCAAGCTCGATAGTGTAATAGAGTCCTTAATGGTACGAACATATTTACGACTGGGCACAAACTTTTGGCGCTGACTACACCTGGCCTCATTGATCAACTAACCAATCAATGAGGAATATAAGAACTGTTAAAAGATATTCACAACAATCACCAAAAATTATGTTTAGGGGACCCTTTTTAGATTCAGAAATTAAAACTATAAATTAATCTTTATAAAGTTCCTAAAATTTACTGTGTTCATCTTAACTTTCTCAATACTTTAATAAAAAACACCGTTAATAGAAAAATATTTATTTTCCAGTGGAAAATAAATATTTTTCTATTAACGGTGTTTTTTATTAAAGTATAAATTAATATTTGAAAGCAAAATTTTAGCAAGTGAACTCCTTTCGTTTCTAAATAAATTAATCCGTATGAACAAACAGTAATTTGATGAAAATGTCTTACATTTAAATGATATGTTTGAATACAGGGTGTTGGAAAACAACACCGACAAAACCATCTCATGAGATTCCTGACATTACAAAAATAATAAAAGTATAGACCATCGATGGTCACAAATGTATCATTTCGGCGCTATAGGCTGCCCAAAGTGTGGGAAAATGGACTCTCAAGCATGATATTTCCAATACAATTAACAGTACAACTGAGATGGCATGGTACCCTCTATCCAAAAATATATATTCCAAATTGTGCAATGAATGTGCACGGAATTCCCCAAAGGAAGTAATGGATGCCCAGAATTTGTCAGGAGTAAATGCGGGTCGAAATAAGCATAAATAAGACAACTTTTCATATAAACGAATTAACCCTCAACCAACCGGGTAATGACAATCTATTTTACTACTCCTGTCTGTTATGCAACCACGCATATTTCTCTAAAAATCGTTCCGCAAAGGAAATCTGTTTGAGATATCGACTTGCTGAAAGGTAGTCCAATTCATGTTTATTTCGGACCACTTTTACGCCCTAGTTTCCATGCTACCTAAACCCGGAAAGACAGAAAGGAACCTGAAAATTATCGCCCAATTAGCCTCCTCTCACACATAAGCAGATTATTGGAAAAAATCCTTCTCACCCGCCTACTTAACCACGAAAACGCAAATCAACTCCTTCCTTCCCACACCAATTCGGCTTTCGTGAGGGTGGACAAGCACAACTTGTAAGAGTGGTGGACGAAATCTGCCTCGGCATGAATAGGGAATATACAGTAGCCATCTTAGATGTCTAAAGTGCCTTCGACCGGGTCTGGCACGACGGCTTGCTGGCCTACTGGTCAACAGGGTTTTGACACATGCTACATTAATCTGTTCGCATCATTTCTTCATCAACGTCAGTTCCAGGTTCGCTGCGAGGGCGCCCTAGCTCCCCAAAAAACATACAAGCAGGGCAGCACATTATTTCTCATCTTATATTCCCTCTCCACGGCAGATATTTCAATAGCACCACATATCAAGCTAGCCACCTACGCAGATGACACTACTATATTTAGACGCAACAGAAACATCCGCTTCGCCTTTTGACATATTCAACGTCAACTTGACCTTTTCACAGAATGGACTGCGAAATGGCGGATCCAAATAAGTGCAGCAAAAACGCAACTATCACAAGCTTCGAAATTTCAACTCATCTCTTCATTGTCAACCGTCCACTTATTTACCATGCTAAAGTCACATATCTTGGTATAACTCTGGACAAACGAATAAACTTTCCAGTGCCATCCCACGACCCTAGTCCAGAAAGCCCGCCAGAATTAGCCTTACCATACCCCCTTACTCCGTAACCCCAAGTTACGAGGGCGGGGTGAAAAGTTCTCCGCCTGACAATGAAAGACTGCGAATTTCAGTTCAAAAATGATTTTATTTTTCGACATAATCTCCCTTAACTTCAATACACTTGGTCCAGCGTTTCTTCAACATCAGGATTCCTTCCCGGAAGTGTGAGTCTGGAAGGTTGTGAAAATAGTCGTCCACGAACCTCTCAACGTCTTCATTCGATGATAATCGCTTCCCAGACAGAGATTTCTTCAAGTTTGGGAACAGATAGAAGTCCGATAGTGCCAAATCAGGAGAATATGGGGGATGGCCGAGCAAATCGTACCCCAAATCCCACAGTTTTCCCATCGCCAATGCACCCTTGTGCACAGATGCGTTATCCTGGTGAAAGGTGGGTTTCTACTTCTTCAAGCCAGGCCTCTTCTCGCGAATTTTGGCATCCAGCTGGTTAAGAAGGTTGGAGTAATATTCGCGTGTAATTGTTCTCCCTTTTGCAAGGTAATCAATTAACAGGATCCCTTTCGCTTTCTTCGGCGCTGCACCACCGGCTTCCACCCACTGCTTGGACTGCTGTTTCATTTCTGATATGTAGTGGTGAACCCATGTCTCATCCATGGTCACAAATCGCCGCACAAAATCGGTCGGATCCCTTTTGAATCGGTCCAAAGATTGCTGCGAAAATCGTTTTCGCATTTGCTTTTGGTCGGCAGTCAGCAAATGCGGCACCCATCTTGCGCAGAGCTTTCGCATCCCTAGTTCTTTGTGCAAGATGTTTCGCACCCGTTCCTCCGATATCCCCACACTCTCAGCAATCTCACGCACCTTCACTCGCCTGTCGTCCAAAACGATATCATGCACTTTTTCGATTGTTTCCGGTGTAGTTGCGGTTTTCGGCCTTCCTTCACGTGGGTCATCTTCGAGGGATGTGCGCCCACGTTTAAATTCAGCTGCCCAACTTTTTAACGGTTGACATGGAAGGAGCAGAGTCTCTGTAAACTTTTGTCAACTTCGGATGAATTTCCGTAGGGGTTAGCCATCCAAAACGAAGAATTTGATTACCGCACGATATTCAAGTTTATCCATTTTCACAACTAACACTCACGACGTCTCACTGCAACAATTCCTGCACACAAACTACTTGAGAGAACAAGTTGACACTTGTTATACGAGCAACTGAAAAGCGCCCCCAGGCAACAACAATAAAATTTTGCTGATTGGAGTGCCATCTCTGGGTCAGGCCGTGAACTTTTCACCCCGCCCTCGTACAGTACGATACTCGCCAACATATCTTTCACTCATACGTTCCCTTATGTCATATGCTGCACCTGCTTGGCTGCACGCCGCTCAAAGTCACATACATCAGCATCTCAAAATTGTTCAAAACCGGGTTCTCCGTGCCCGGAACCCGGACAGCTCAACTCCACGAGGATTCCGACATCCCACCCCTACTAGACCATCTTCACAGCCTCCAGAGGGCCTTCTGGCACAGAATTCACCACAGTCCTTAATTCAACACCGGCGGCCTTTGTAACGGCCCCTTGTGGCCCGACTCCTTAGGACACTTGGGATCGACTATCTTCATTAACCGGATCCATGGTAGGTATGTTAAGTAATAATAAATCAAATAGGTACTATAAAGCACTATTAATATTATGAACGATTCACGTAAGGATTTACCTTACGAAATAAATGACACCACAAAAATTCTTGTGATCTTTGAGATTTCTCTTAAAGAAATTAGGTATATATATATATTAAATAATATACACTAATCAGATTAATTGTCGATTTTCCTGATCAGAAATTGTTCTATAACGTCAACAAGCAATTACCGTTGAAATTCTGCTTGGATTAGGATACATTACGTACAAATCATCATGCCTTTAAAAGAAAAGACTTCTCTTTGGAGTATTTAGTATAAATCACCTGTTTAATCAGCTTTATGTGCCTCGTCTCGTCTCGTAATTAACTGCAGGTTAGTTTAACTTTCTAGCTATGCTCTTTGATATATCTGTCCTAGATTTAAAAAGTTCAGTGGGTTAAATTGTACTTCTTATTTCAATACTTATTGTTTGTATAATTGATGAAAGGTGTGTTATCACTAACTTAATGTTCGTTCGTCCTTGACCTCAGAACTAAAAATTGATATTTTCGAGTCACAGTTGATCTGCATCATCAGGTGATTAAAATGGAGTAAAGTCAGGATGAGGGAAAGATAGAAGTAGAGAAAGGAGCAAAAGGAAAGGAGATCTTCAACTCCTTACATTAATCATCTACTTTAATGTTGACTGTCGCTATTGTACTCTTTTAATTCTTCCTTGTAATGTACACAATTTTTGCCAAATTTTCGGATTGCACAAATCGCCATTTTTAAGAGCAAAAAGCAAAACGAGGCAAGGAAAGGTGGTTTGAGCAAGGTTGAAGGTAGAAAGAATGTAGGAGGTTAAAGAAGAAAGATATGAAAGTTTACACACAAAAACGGCAATTTCCTTTTAAGACTACCTTAATTTTCTCTTGATTTTTTCTTTTCCAAACAATGCCTATATGTCCTATCAGGTAAAACGGTGTTCTAATTATGCTGGTAAAATATTTAGTTATGGTACTAAATGTGTCGCAAAAGTAGTACGTTGTTATGACATACAAAAGCTTACACATACAACATTACCATGGTAACAGTATATCAACACATACAAAATTACCATTACACCTTCAGTGAGTTTTTTAATGGAGTTATCCTTATGTAAAAATGACAGCTGGAAATGCTGTCATCTGGAAGTAATCTTTGTATGTTCATGTGTATTATGTAAAGCAGAGCGTTTGCTGATTTTGCGCTTCTGTTTTGTTCTCCGGGTTACCGGGTCACCAAGTAAGCCCGTGTCTGAAGCCTAGACCCTTATTTGGTAGGCATATAGTGACCATTTTCAGCTCTGATTCCAACTTTACATTTATGTTCCTGAACTCTCTTACCGCATTTTAACCTATAGGCAGTCAGTGCGTGTACGCAAATGTCTTTCTGTGAGAAGGACGGGGTGGAAGAACCTGAAACTAAACTACCATCCCAGTATTCATCATACACAACTAAGAAAACCCGTCTTAGCTGTAGCTTTACGTGAGGAAAACATACTCTCCCAAAGAATCGAATTAAATTAAAAGTTACTTCTATATGCCTACCAAATAAGGGACTTGTGGCAAAACTGTTGCACGACTAACAAACAAACTAAATAACCCTACGGTTTAAGAACTCGCAATTTCATCGCCGCAGTAAGAAACGTTGGATTATAGTCACCTTGGAACAGAAGGTACTATGTCCACTTTATGGTAAAATGGAGTTAACAATGCAGTCAAAGACCTTGTAATGAAGGGCATCAACCCCAAAAATAATTATCTCACAAAACGATCTCCAAGTGGCTAGAAATGTAATGATTTTATAGACTTTAAATTATACAGACTTTAAATTGAACTTCAAACTTGAAAACTTTTTTCTCAAAAATAGTTGAAGTGGATATGGTACCTTCTGGTTCCAAAGTGACGATATCCTGGGCCAGGGAGTATGCTACACTCCCTCCCCCCCAAAAAAAAACCCTCCCTAGACTTGGGCTATACCCCCTAAGGAAACTCACTGAATATACTTGAGGTAAATAATTCCCTTTTATAATGATTCAAATTTAATAGCAGATAAAAAGGCAGGTTCATGCTTTACGAAGTTAAAGCTGGCGAACGCTAAAAAAGTTTAAAAGGCTACGTAAGAAAATCTAAAATTATTTGAGAGAGATTGGTTGAATTTAATTGAATTCGAATTATGGTATTTAGGCATCTAAGGCTCAGGCCGAGATACGGGAGGGGAAAGAATGCGGGAAGGTGTCAGCCAGGGCCTAAGTTGAAGGTGCTATTCCTATATTTGCCCTGTGTAACTGGGGAAAACTCCAGGAAAACCTCAGGCTAGTCGACCGCTGGGACTGAATTCACTACCTCCCGAATGTTAAGCCAACGCTCTAAAAAGAGATTAGTTATGTTGTCAACTCATATTAATCGATGAAAATGATCCGAAGCGTGCAGTTTAAATATTTCGTTCTCTTAAAAATGTAAAATGTGACGCACACAAGTTATACACACAAGTGTGTGTGTTATATAGTAAGATAAATGCATAGTGTATAATTGATTATGAATTCCCCCCCCCCCACACACACACACACAATTACTTTAAAACACCCACCCTCCTTCGACTACAATCCTGGCGTACTTCCTGTCCTGGGCAACATCAAGCTAGTTTTCGTCACGAACACTTCTCGAAGATCTCTTCTAATACTATCCACCCAACAACGTATCGCTCTTCCCAACTGTCTCTTTCCCTACGGCTTTCCAACCACGATGAAATATCTTCAATTTTTCCTCCACCCGAGCTACGCGACCTGCCCATCTTAAGCGTCGTGATTTCATTATTCTTATGACATTCGGTAAATTTGAATTTTATTTATGACATTTAGGTATCTAAGGTTCAATTCGGGATAAGGGAGCGGAAAGGATGCGGGACGGTGTCGGCCAGGACTTTTGAAGATACCATCTCAGGATTTGACTGGAGAGACTAACAAAAAACCTCAGTCACGATGGATGGTCGGCCGCTGATTTTGAACCCATGACCTCACGAATTCTCAGCCAATGCTCTACCACTGAGCCATGGCCGCTTGGTAACATCGGGTGACTTTATTGTGAAGTCTCCTCCATTTTCCGGTCATCTCGTCCCTTTCCGGACCATATATATTTCTTAAAACGTTATTTTCAAACAAGTGTAATTTATGTTCATCTGCTAGGGTCGTACTTCGAACTTTCGCAACCGTAAAGTATTATAGGCAGAATAACAGTTCTGTATATTTTCAGTTTCAACTTTCTTTATATTAATCACGAGGTTAGCAGCTTTCTTACAATTCTACAATGCGTACATTTCAAAAACAGCCTCGCTACGTATTGTAACTAAAATTGTGTTTGTGTATATTTATCTTTTGCACCTTTCTTGTTTCATTCTTGCATTTGGAGTGAAGTAGGGTGGAAAGGAAGAAGAAGAAGAGGGAAGAAGTAGGGAGAGGAGGGCTTGGGGCCGATTTTATAATGTACGTACCGTATAATGGATGAACATAACTGAACACAAGTTTTAGAAGTCTACTTACAATAAATGCAAGAAAAGCTGGTAAGAATGGAGTTTCAGAAAGAAATGCAACACACGTGGCAAATAACTTGTTCTTGGTCATATCATATTATACAGTTTAAGTGAAAATATTTATTACAGTGTGTAGTAGTTCATATATTGCAGTATTCAAATTTAACGCTATTTTCCATGGATGTGTGAAATTTCTTACTTGCTCCAACTAACGCAAATTACGTTTACTGCTAACATAAGTGGCAATAAATAAAATGACCAACGATAACATGTTCTAAATGAAATAGATTAATAAAAATCGCATAATAATATTAACTGTTTTGCATATAATATGTTGCAGTAACTGACTGACGTCCACACCCAACTGGAATTTCTTCTCAAACTATTTTATGAGTTGCTATACAGAAGCAATGTTCGAATTAATTATTCTAACGGCCAAAAATAGACGCTTGTGTTGGCCAGAAGAGAGTTCTCAAAAGCTAACACGGCTGACAATTCAGAAGACCCTCCTGCTCAGGGAACAGAATGCAAAAATTGTATTTCTTGTGTTATATACCAGCTTTTGATCACACACACATCTCAAATGAAATTAACTTGATGGCTTTCTAACTGATAACCACCCTCGTGTACAAACTTACAAGAACTTCGTATTCCTACGAGAACCCTGTTGCTGTGATCAGGGTCCCCGTTACTAATGGGTCATTCTCCATAGTGACTTCAAACCCTGCTCAAGATGGCCATCACACCAGATTTCCACGATATATCTTTAGAAAACTGCAAGGATAGTATTTAAAATAGTAACGAGGATCGCTCACATAAAGCGAATTTACGTAATATACGCCACTAGAGTAAATTAAGTTGCTAACAAAGTTCGTACAAAAGTTGGTATTGATGTGTGAAACAGGGCATGAAGGTCTTTCAAAGCAAGATAAGTCCCCTCAATTCATCCCGATCTTGTTGCATTGTTTTTATTACATCATACGATTTAACTTCCTTATAAAATTAAGGAGTTAGGTTCGCCTTCTTTCTTCCTCTTCCTCTTTGTCCCTTAACCATACCTTTAAATTGCATCCCTCAGCACAATCTCTGCGCAGCCAATGTCCTAATCTGTTTCTTTTTCTCTTTATTGTCTCTAGTATTGTTCGTCTCTAACCTACTCTCTTTAGCACATCCTCACTACGCGTCTTGTGTGTCCAGCTTCTATTTTTTTTCACTCTTTAGCGGAGTTTCTGCTCCATACAAAACATTTCATTTCTCTTTTCTTCAGCTCTCTGTTTGTCGATCCATAGAAGAGATTGTTCTTTTTAGTAAACGCCTTTTTCATCGTTACTATTCTCGCCTTTCTCTCATTTCCACAGCTCATATTCTCACTTGTAATACTTCCCATAGTTCTAAACTTCCTCTTCCAATTTTGATATTTGCTATGGTCGATGTATTCCAATTACCTTTCGTTATATTTATGCTTGTTTTCATCTCAAGTTCAACATACCTTTTTCTGCAGGTGTTTTAACATCTTCTGAAGTTGTCTCTTTTTCTACAATAAAAATCATATCATCCGCAAACGCATTTTATTTTTTACCCTCGACCGTTACACTACCTTTGCTTTCGTTAAATCTATTTACCACCTCTTTTAGATATACATATTAAATAAAGTGTGACAGAAACAACATCCCTAACTAGCTTCTCGACCTCTTTTATCTTTATTCTCTGATTAAGATGCAAGTTCCTTGTAAGTCTTCGGTCTCTCAATTCCACACCTGTATATTCTTCAATACTTGCATTTGGCTTTTCCAACAGGTAACTCGGTCGAATGCCTTTTACAAATTTACAAATGCAACGTATACTTCCTTACCTTATTCTGTCTATCTATTTCTTACTGTTCTTAACAAACCAATATCGACACTAGCTAATTTGTCTCTTTGAAATCCAAACTGCTTTTCTGCATTCACCATACAGTATAACAACCTTCGCTGACTGCACTATCGGGCTGATCGTTCGGTAATCTTCACATTATCTTTTCCAATAGTAAAGAAAAAAATTGTCTATCAAAAGCTGCACGATACAAAATCCTTATCTGAATTGTATTTATGGCCTTTAGGCATCTAAAGCGCAGGTCGGGATAGGGGAAGGGAAAGGACTCGGCAAGGGCCTATGTTGAAGGTGCCATCCCGGAATTTGACTGGCGTGATTGAGGAAAAACCCTGGGAAAACCTCAATCAGGATGGTCGGCCGCTGGGATCGAACCCACGACCTCCTGAATGCTACGCCAATGTACTACCACTGAGCTACGGCGACTCGATCCAAAATCGTTGTTGTTAGCTTATACACAGACGAAATTTTCTCATTGCTTTGATACATTTCAGTCCATACTCGGATTCTGTCACAGTATTGTGAGAGACAGAAATGAGGAAGGTACCCAGAAAGGGTTGTCCGTCCGGACACCCCGTGAAATTTGCCGTGTCTGTCTAAATCGAATTTACTGCCAATCAAAATAAAAAAAAATAAAAAATGCGAACCCTGTGGGATGTTCCTCTTTTCAAAACGAAAGTTATTTTCTCTTAAAATTGCCCAGGCATACGAATACGTCTAATGTAAAAGGGAAACACGTGCATGCTAAAGTTTTTGGTGTGAAGATAAATTTCAACTTCCCGAACAACTCAACACAGTCCACAGATCCATGCACATTCCAGTACTGTAGAACGATGAATCCTTACGACAGCCATAAAAAAAAGCCAGTCCTTAAAATAAATTATTGTACTAGCAAAGGTAGGGTAAAACTATCCCCTGTGCGATACGCAAGCGCCGTGAACGATGCATGGGAGATGTGCAGGTAGCGCTCCACATTTTCCTGACCTACAGTACGAAGTGAGGTGGGATGATTAGTCCCACGCTCGACCGCCTTTACCTTCCCAAGGTGCCCAGGAGTACCAAGGACACTCTGGTACTCAATTTGATAGCAGGCTGAGTGCACCTCAGAGCGCCAGGAATGGGAATACTGTACTGGCTGGGATTTGAACCCGGGCCGCCCGATTCGTAGTCAGACGCGCTACCGTCTGAGCCACGGCGACTCACAGCCAATGTTCTTCTGATTTCTCCATATCTGTTAGAATGGAATGTTCCCCTTCTTCGAATCACACATTCCATTAAATCATGTACTTTGAAAGCACTTGTTACTAGCAGCGGTGCTCCTTTCACAATAGTGTACGAACTTGAAATAAAAAGCATTTTAATGTTAATGTTGCAAGCTTTTCATTCATACTAGAAGAAATTGGTTTAGACGTTGCGTATATGCACTGGTTGTGTACCTGTTTCAGTACCTGAAAACAAGCACCTTATAAAACTCTTAAATAACATTTTTTAAACCAATATTTAATTAAATAATTAGTCTAAAAACTGTGTTTTAAGTATTTCTCCTGTCACGTTCCAAGGTAACTAAAAATGTATTCGTTCAATGTTCAAGCCAGAATATAGAGCACAAAATTACTAGAACACATTTTGAGTATTCTATTTAGTTTCTTGTTAGATGCGAGTAAACATTCAAATATTTGGCTTCTCGCTGAAACAAACTCCTCACGCAAAAATTATATTTTTCAACGAATATCAGTTCAGAAGCATTTCAGTCACTTATGTCTCGACTCGTATTGGTGAAGTGTCTTTTAATTAACCCCCCCCCCCCGCGCGAAACAAAGTCTGGATACGTATCTGACAAAACCTAATACAATGCTAATTAAGTTTGAAGACCTTATTTGTTAATGAACAACCTAAATGAATTGAAAATAATGTTTACCATGTCTTTAGAAGAAACTTCAAATGCTCCATCGCCCTCTCCCCCTTAAAAAAAATCTTAAGTACGGTAGTTTTATGTTGTTTACATTCTGCTATAAAATACATATTAAAAAATCCACTGTACTACTAGAATTTTTAACGGGTAAATGATATTAAATTGACTGATTCCAGGACTAGCAAAACAATTACATGAGACATTAAAATAACAATGTCATCACGGTACATTGTGTGCTTTTAGCTGTAAAAGCTTCCAACTAAAGAAACGTAGTGTACCAACAGAAGTTTCCCCATTGACCCGAGGAAAGAAGCAAATTTAGCTTGTCCATATCATCCCGCACAGAAGCTATACGGGTTTGGTTAACACGTCACATACAAACACATGCGGGCAATGTATTAAGCATGCAGATAGCTTGTTTTAATACATCTCTGAAAACATACTCACACTGCTTATCTTAGAAACCATTGGATGAAATCATTGTCTCTGGCTTGCTTTCTTTCGCATATAGATGTAAATTAAGAGACCACCTTCGTAACTACCATCATTCATATGTTTTTCTTATTTAAACGCAACGAACACAATGACCAGTTTTCAGTTTAGCATTCATTATTTGGTCACACAAGGTTTCTTCTCAAATTAGTAGCAGTTTCAGAGTTAAAACGTATCTAATAAATTGTTCTGAAGAAAAGCTTTAATTTTAAATCACTTTAACAATAATTCACTTAAGTTGTTCACTTCCACCAAACCTAATCAAACTCATTTTTTTTTTATCCACGCAGTCACTCTGGACATCTAGGTACTTATTATGAAACTTTTTTTTAAAAAAAAGATTCATCATTTATCTCTGAAAGGGAGAATAGAAATCATTAAAATAACTAATGTGTGTGGCCGTTCAACCATATCTACAGCAGCTTCTAACATACGTTAGTAAACTAAACGAACTGTCGCGTTTATCTCTCTCAACGATCTCTACCTACTGAAAGACATTTACTGTGAGTCGGGTATGTTATAGGTAGGAAAGAAGAGGAAACAAGATGATAGGAAAGCGTACTTCCGCCAATCCATTCAGAAATGTACCGACAATTTCGATTATGATGCGATAAATATGGGAATGTATGTATGGCAAAAGTATACAATGAGAGAGTAACGACGTTCGGCAAACATTCTACCAGCGAAAGGAATAGGAAAGGTAGAGGCCAAGATTTTAAGTACCATATAAGGAGAGTTTTCTGGTAAAACTGAAGACATTTTGAAAAACTTTAGTTCAGATGACCGGCGCCAGTCTCTCCAAGGAATCAAATCCCGCCTGGGGCACAGATGTTTGTCGACTTTAGCGAGCATTAAACTCACATATAACTGTGAGGGTTGAAGTAAAAAAAAAAAAAAAAAGTTGCTAAAATCGTCCATACAAAATAAAGTTTTCTATAAAGGTTTTATCAAATGACCGACAGCACGATTCGAACCCACGAATCTTTCCACTGTTGAACTCTGGACAAGGAAGTCAGAATAATAATAGCATATAAAATCAACTTGCACATTATACAGGGTGACACAGGCAAGTTTTTTTTTCACCAAACTTTATTATTTTGGTTTTAACATGTGTCTAAATTTATGACATTTATTTTACATACAAAAAAAAAAAAAATGTGTACTACTAGCAGCACCTCTCTACGAATAATTGGCTTCAATTCGTCTAATGAACGGGGTCTGGCGACGTAAACTCGCTCCTTTAAATGCCCCCACAGAAAGAAGTCGCACATACTCGCCGTTTCTAACATAAGCATGTACGTGAACTCGCCATGTTCCACCGACCACGGCTCCTCTGAGCCGACAAAACCCGACGGAATGGAAGGCTTACCCTCCTCTCCGTCCACGTCACTCCCTTCCCGAGTACAGTACCATCAACAATGAGTACATTCCCCTGACTCATTCTGTATAAGGTATGTGACAATTGGTCACTGTTTCTACAATGCAAAACTTTTAGAGAGAAAAAAAAAGAAGAGAAAATTGTATGTGTTTAAAGAAAAAAAAAAGTTTCAATAAATTTCATTAGGAATACTTCAGTAACTCTTAATTACTCTGATATGGAATGATGTAGTTAAAAAGAATAATATAGTCAAAATGAAATGAAGAAACTGAATTTACTTGCCTATGTGACACCGCAAAGAACAGAAGAATGTAAAAAAATTTACTATGCGAAATAATAACACAAAGACCGAATGAACGTAAACATGTTTATCGTTTAAACCAGGTCGGAAATCAGGACAAACTAGATATCTTCAAGGGTAAATACAAGAAAAGATTACAAAGTGTTGACGAAGCATTTTAAGAAGAAGTCGTTTCACACGATGGCCAGTATCTCCTTCATTAATAACTGGTATATTCATCTGCTGCCCAAGTTACATTCACCTAGCATAACTCTTTGATGATGATATTTCCCGTCAGCGTACTTACATTCCGAACTTCTGTTTCTCAGCTTAGTGAGTTAAAATGAATTTACTTTATGGCGTCATTACAAAAATAGACGTTTTGTCTGCCAAGCAGCTCTGGTTAAAACAAAGTGTCATGTGGTCAGCGTAACGACCCCGGAGACCGAAGTCCACTATTTTTAAATTGAAGTATCTCTCTCTCCATTTCGTATCAGAATATTGGTTCAATGACGAAATTGGGAGCTTTTGCATGGAATCGAACCAGAGTTCTGTCATACCAAAAGCGAGAGTGATAACCGTCGGCTATGTTAGAGCTAGGATTGCCAGGTTTCTGAAATGTCAATACAGGATAGATCATGAAGTTAAAACAAGGAAAGGTCCTTATCCTGATGGTTATGCAATTCTCAAAACTCCAAGAATAAATAAATAACTCAAGGAAACACTCAGAAGTATATTATTGAATTTTGAGCATATAAATTATGATAATTAACAAACTGCTTTATACTTAAATGTAAGTACATTATTATATATTTTATTTCGGCTTTTCTTTTCATTAATAGCCGCAATATCTTACTTCCCTTAATAAAATCATGAGATTTCTGACAACTATGGTCAGAATTAAATGAAACTTGGACTTCTGATTTTATCAGAGTTGATGAACATTATTCTTATCATCTCTCCGATTGTTTTTAAGAATTAAAAAACCTCTCTCAACAAACTAAAGGTCATAAATAAAATTCAAATTGGTTTCAACAAATGGGTTTTACCAGTGTTCCGAATATAAAATATCAACTCAATATATTTTGAACAGCATCCAGCATCACGTAATTCATCACTATGCGAAGAAAATTCTTCATAAAAAATCATCCAAATTAAGACCTGAATAAATCTCAGTGAATTTCTGAGCATTCATCATTTCTTCGAAACAAGTAAATCAGTATTATCTGTCAAAATGTAAAGTTCCAAGTTTCTTAAAGATATTACACGTAACATCACTCCAGTGATAAAAAGACTTTAGTGATGCTAATGGAAGCATGTAAGTCAGTTAAGGAAGTCAAATTCACAGAGTCGAGTGAAGTGCAGAATCGGTAAATGTTTATTATTATTATTATTATTATTATTATTATTATCACGGAGGAAGCGAAATGTTTTAAAATGGGAGAAACGGCGTCCCGTATGCTATTAAAGCGGGACATCATTTCTCACTTTAAAATACGGGAAATCCTGTATAATACGAGACACCTGACAACCCTAACCTTAGAGCTCGCATTCAGTAAATTGATATTGATATAAATTGATTCAGTAACCCTACCCCTTTCTGCTCAAAGGCAGGTTCTAACCCGAAGGTCCCTGGGAATGATGTCCTAAGGACAGGACCTACAGTTTAACGTAGACCCGGTACCCCTTGATTACAACGCAGTGAGCGCTTACCCACTAAAGACAGAAAAACAATAAGATCAAAAGTTTCTGACTACGTTAGATTGAAGGAAAACTTCCAATTTTCAGTTATTCTAATTTGGAAACGAACTAACTAGGACTCCGTTAAGGGAAAGTATTACTGTGATGTGGGTAGTGAGAGAGCATAGTGACAAAACATCGCCAAAGTGAACAACGAAATATCCTCTAGGAAAATTTTGAACATCTTTCCTCCTTAGAGGGAAATCCGAAACGAATTCAAAACAGTTAACATTTGATGAGTCATGAAATACAAGTTTCGACACAACGCTGCAGCAACAACTGGTCCGCCCCATATTTCTCATTTTCTTTTCTATCAATCACCAGCACTCTGGACCACCGTGCGACAGAGACTATCATCGTAAGTGACCTATGGAAAAATCGATAACAGCAACACGTTCGTAGTTTCTTTTTTTCCTGGATCAGCCACTTCCCTATTTTCAACTTACGGTTATTTCATTCTTCATAGAGTCAACAGAATATGTTTTATTTTCAAGAATTATGCTACATTCTGAGTCTACCAGTGAAGATAAATTGAACGTAGTCGAAATACACCTTCGTGTATAGGTCTTGTCTTTGAACATTAACATCATTTCCATGTAATGGAAAGTAATAGAAAACGATCATCGGTTAAACCTGCTCAGGGGTCTTCGGGTCACAAACCCGTCCCCAGGCAGAATACTCATAATCATCACCATTCTTGAGCTAAGAACTAGGGCCTGTAATATCGCCTAAACGACTTACCAACAATTATAATCACACTACCTTATCTAATTAAAATACTCCTTAATAGCCTACTTTCAAAGAAAAGAAAGTATTGTTGCCGGTGGTGAACTAGTGAAGGTTCCTGTTCTGCGTGTCGGCTCCTGAGAGATTAAGGGATCGATTCCTGCTTATATTGTTCATCTCAATTCAACTGAATTTATTTATGGCCTTTATTTCAGGCTGTGGTACGGTGGAGAAAAGGTAACCCATTTGTTACTACGGCGATGAACTTGCGAGAATTAATTAGTTCAAGCTGCAGTGATTGCTGGATGTGTTTCTGGTTTATTTTTTGTTATTTACATTAGTCCTGTACAGGCTTCTGTATCCTAGGTCAGTGTTTCCCAAATTGTGTTCTAGGAGGTTTGTGTAGGTGTTCCGTATCAGCATCGGCAGGGCATGTGTTAATTTTGGCCGGAACTAGCTATATTAGTTTTACAGAAACAATCTGATTCAAATTCAGATATTAGTTCAGACCGTCGCTGGCCAGAAATTGCAGGAGGAGCAATTTAGGGCTGACATTAATCAAGACATACGATTGTAGACCAACCATATTTATACCAGGCACGTATCTAGACACTGGTTTCGGGAGGGGTCTACGGGCTTCCAGCAGTGGGTTCATGGTATATCTGAGTATGAAAATAACGCCTCAAGTTACGCTAATTGTTCAAAACTTGATTTTGTGGCGCATCAGCATCCACTACTAAATACGTGTCTCTTTACACTTATTAATTTACACGGTTTTTAATGCAACACTCCAGCTTCCACAAAAAGGTAATTATTACTGACAAACTGTTCCGTACGTATTTCCTAAACGAAAAATTGTTGTACGGCTAAAAGGTTTGGAAAACACGCCTAATGGAACTAAAGAAACTCCTCAGAACATTCTTATTCAGGATGACTGCTGAGTAAGGTTTGAACTTGTCCCAACCCATAAGTGCTCTAAGAACAGCATTTTCCTTTCTAATATTTTCACATAATATCTGTATACATGTATTGTTTTAAAATATGCACTTCAGTAAAAAAAATTTAAAAATATTTTGCACATCTCAAATTAATCAATCTACGATCACTTCTTGTATACTTATTTTCCAACCTCCGATTACTATTCGAATACTTTATGTGCATTTTCTGTACTCCTTTCCAAGCAAATTAAAGTGTAATAAACAAACAGTTTCTGTAGCCTGGAACGACGTAGAAACGGCAGAAGCATAGAACTTTCTTCGTCTTTGCGATATCGTATTACTTCACCCAGACAAGCTACAACGAACACAGTAAATACGTCAATTTTCTCGCTGTATACTGAAGAGATGGATTCAAACCAGACGGAGCCTAAGTTTATCAAATGCGTACAATAAGTGTTCCAACAGCAATCTCTGAGACTTAAAAAGTAACAAAGATATAGTCAAGACAACCATATTTAAACTCAAGACAATTATTAGTAAATGCTTCCGCCTTTTTAGTGCGCAACAAGCGCTTAACACATCAGAAACTCTTCGACTTTCCTATACACATTATTTTTATTTTTTTTTGGTGAGCTTTTAAGTAAAAGGGGCTACAGCTCTTGGTAAGGTGGCCTACGAACCACTCCGTTCAATGGACCCTGACGGGAATTGAACTTCTTGTGACCCGAACATAGTTGACCCGAAGGACTCCGGACCCGGTCTTGACTCAAATGACCAGACTGACTGTGATTTCACTACCCGATGATTAAATCTTAACCCAATTCACCCGGTGACTTGGTAAATCAATAGTATAATTTGTGAGTTTCCTTCAGAAGTGAGCTTATGTACGGGAAGTTCATTTTTGAAAGTTTTAAAAGATGTTACCGGTGTAGATTACCCCCGCCATCTTGGTATGACCTTTCCATTGATTTAAACGGGAATTGTTTTACTCATTTGATGCCTCTCGGAAGTAGGATAGTTAAGTTCTACTTTCACAAAATTTGTCTTGTATAGTTTTGTGTGAATCTTGTATAGTTTTGGTTTGTAAAGTTTCTTCCAATATATAAGTATAATGTATTATTAATAGTTTGCTAAATAAATCAGAATATGACAACGGGACATTATACTTTTGTGTGTAAAATATTGCATTTCTATAAAATAGCATGAGTAAAAGAGAACATGACGATAAACTGGGCGAAAACAGAAGTTAAAAGTATGCTCCTGAAAGATATAAGACGAGTAAAACAATTCCCATGTAAATCAATGGAAAGTGCGTACCAAGATGGCGGGGGTGATCTACACCGTTAATGCTCTTATCCTATTTAATATTTCAAACAACTTCTAATGGGAACGTTTGGCACACCTCCGGCGGTATTTTTGTTCTTTTTGGAGATATGATACTATTTCCAATTGCATATACTATTACTGTTGTTAAAAAATTTCCGGCGTCACATTTTTCGTAGTCTGGGGTCTAACTAGTGATGGGTACAAACCCGAGTTTTTATTTTTGGGGTTAAAACCCAGGGTTTAACCTGGGTTTAAACCTCGAAATGAGTTTTTATTTTTTTTAAATGTGTGCAGTTGCAGTTATAAATATTGCCTCGTATTCGTCAGTGTTGTTGTGGTTACTTTGCATACCTTGTCCAATACAGAATTTTTAATTTGAGAAGGTCATTTCAAGCATCTCTTCAAGTGATTTGACATTTTTCTTTGTACGTTTGCGAATTTACATTCACGGCCACAGTATTTGCATTTTATTGTTTTCTGTATTTAACAACTCCAAATAGGTTCCTTCTTTCTTGGCATTTTCGACACAAAATTTCAAACCTGCCAGCTGCATTGCCTCCTAGAACTTGAGGATATTAAAACGAAGAAATAATCACGCGCCTTTTTATACAGTAAACATGACATTTCTTACTTACCTCCTTCTCGTATATAATAATCAAAATAATTTGCAAATCTTAAGTACACGCTTCTCTCTCATTAGTATAGTGTTATTCCTATACCACAGTAAAATTTCATTACATCATAAAAATCGTTGTGAGAATCAGCAGACATTAATTTTGAAATTATTCGAATACAATTAAAAACACTGAAAAATAAAAACCCGGGTTTAAACCCCAAAATGCATAGGGTTTAAGCCCATTCAACCCATCGGGTTTTAACCCAGTGCCAATTACTAGGTCAAACACCTCCAGTCCCCCCCCCCCTTGAAAGAAACAATCTTCAAACGCCAGTGTATAATAAGGAAAGAATTAAATGTTTGTTTTCCAATCCAGTTCACCGGGTCTGACCAGTTCCCAAGCACAGACCCGGTGACCCGTTTCGGCTCTGAATTAAACCCGTGACCACGTGCACAGAAAGTGAGCGCGATAACCTCCTGGTAACCCCTACGTGTCAAAACTAAAACAGTATCAGAAAACTGTGTACACAGCAAAAAAATAGCGGTGTTGATTCAATACTTTTCGGTGTCCCAGAGTGACCACCACTGGTTTGTATTAAATCAACACAACACACGGTGTTAATTTCGGTGATACGTGTTGATCCAACACCCTCCACTGTGTCGAATGAGCAGTGACAAAACATGCATCGTGCTCAATCACCGAAATCAATACTGTTTGTTGTGTTAATAAAGAAAAATGGTGGTCGTCCTGGGACACCGAAAAGTGTTGAATCAACTCCGATATTTTTTGCAAGAAACAAGAAGTGTAACATAAAAGCAAACACTTTTTTTTACGGTGCTAAAGGATCTGGTTTCCATTACAAAGTAACCATATAAATTGTCACCGTTTTTACACACCGAATTAATTTTACCCTTTCCTAAACACGACATAGCATATTATCTAAAAACACATCATTGAAAAAATCTAAATAGTACAAGTGAAAATTCCCTCTTCCCTCGCCGTGCCCGCTCTTTTCTATGAATGACATAAAATTTGTTGTATACATTACTAAAGCCACGAACAATGTTCAAGTGATGTTTGTTAATATTCTTATCTTACCTTGAAGTCATACTCCATCGCTGCGAATGTGTTATTCAACATCAGCCGGAAAAGAACACTTTATCATAGTTTAAAGTTGCCACGATTGCATGTTTATGTTGGCAATAAAGATCCCTAGTTGCTGACGTTGAAAATTAAACGGTTTTTTATGGATTGAAAACCCGCACATCAGATGTTAAAACATTTCATTACATGTCGAACTAACGGAGCTTCCCTTTCGTTTTATCTTCACTCGCGCGCACACTGTCACGCCAGTTACCAGTACAGAACTACTACTGTTCTTGCAAATCACAAATCACAATTTCAGGCGAAGTGCTCGTGCCTACATAATCAACTCTAATGACAGAAAATTGCAGCAGACTACACACACAGTACAAGCGCACCCACTCTCATCTTTTTTCATTGATGCTCATGCAATCTGTCGGACAACGTACTAACACAATGTTCACGATCAGGAGGCTATACTTATCTTTCCGCTGTTGAAAAACTGAAGGGAACTCTTACTTCCCACAGAAAGCACGTGCTGAATGTAAGATAACCTACAAACAATTAACTGCCTGCCTATACATGAGCTGTCATCTACATCGCGGAACCTTTTGTTTGCGCACTCTCGTCGGCCTCACGTGACGTATAGTTTTACTTGTGAATAGAAGACACGAATGACAGATTCATTGGTTAATTGGTGAATTATTACATCAAGCGATAATCTTATCTTTTAATACTCATCTCAGTAGGTTTCCCCGTCTTTTTAGTTTTTAATTGATTATTTACATTTGAATGAAGATAAACAGATATTAACGCTCTAGTGTGTTTGGTACTTGGATAAGTCACCAACATCAACGGTACAGTACATGTAATTACTGGAGAAAGGGATGACGAACCAGCGTTGCCAACCACGGATGACGAGAAGACCGTATAGTACTTGAAAATAGGCCGTATTTTATTTTATTTCAGGGCCGTACATTTCAATCATACCTCAAGTTAGCATTTTACTACTATAATTTCCAAGTTACCGTTGTATATGCGTATAAAGGTCTTAATTAAAGGTGTTTTCAAAGTTCTTAAATGTTAACACAAGTTTAGGCAATATGAAAATAATGACATGGGAGAAAATGTTTAAAAATAAGTAATTTGTGTTTCAAGAAATTAAGCTAAAATTATGAACAAATTCCCTATTTTAGCTATAAAAGCAATTTTACCTTCGAATTTAAGGTAAAAATAAGTTGATTTCTCACTCATCATACTTAGTTGTCGAAAGTGAAGGAGTCGGCGTCGTTGTCATCATCACCATCTCCATCATCACTGCATAGATTGATGCTTTGTTGTTGAGTATGTCTTCAGTGGGAGCAAAATCTTGACATGTTGAGCCATTATTCTGGACGCACTGATTTGATAACACACATGCATTAATTGTTGATGTTAAAAGTCGATTTCTCTGTTTCCCTTTTATCAAATTTATTTTACTAAACACTCGCCCACAATCTGCATTTGAATGTGGGAAGCATAAGGCCCACGCTTGCACAGAGATGACATACACACTTTAATAAGATTATACCGGGACACCTCTCTTTAAAACGAGTCATTACCGAATTCCTCGAACCCATCATTAAGTTGCACCCAACCGAAGCAAACCCAACACAGTTTTCCAAAGGAATGTCAAATATTGATAGAGAGTTACTAATGCCCTGAAATAAATTTTCACTAATTGCACCTTGATTCATTTTATCAGAGTTCGCATCGTCATTAACATTGTTGAGGTTCCAAAAGTTTCTTACAATTTTATTTGAGGCAGAATCGAAATAACGGACCACAACGCATGAAGTACTCGCGATATCCGTAGATTCGTCTGTTACAACACTGAATTTTACAGACTTTGGCGCGTTCGCGAATTCCGTTTTATGACACCTACCAATAACATTTTGAGTTTCATTTGCATTTTTCTGCGATTTTTGAATCAGGGAAAGACGGTTTTATCACGTCTTGCAAGTGTTCCATTGTTTTAAATGATATGGTATGAACTGCTAAGATATCCGCAAACTTAATTTTTGCCACGTGGGCCAGTTTATCTACTACGCTCTTGATTCCACTGGCAAATTTATATACTTTACATTCACCTGACATTAATCACACTATGCAGAGCCCGGTCGCCATCTGGAAGAGATGAAAGTTAGAGCGATATTGATTTAACTCTTCAGAACCAACGGGACTTCCCCGAAAAGAAAGCCAAGCCAACGGAACATTTCCGAAACAAAAGCTAACGGGAATTACCCGAAAAGCAATTCTCAATCTCATCGCTGTTGTAATAGGCCTACTCACCTGACTTCAATGCTCATCGCTGCTGATCGCTAGGTCACCAGATTGTCCATTCAATTGAAGAAATATTTTTTGATTTCCATTCCTTTATCTATTTGATGTGATAATTAGTCTTTTATTTTCAATTTTATCCAGGGCCATACAAAATGCACACGGTCCTGCATTTGGGCCGTATACCGTACAGAAGGGAGAAATTACCGTACAAATACGGCCCAGGTCGTACGGTTGGCAACACTGTGACGAACGTTTGCCGCCTGGATATTTGAACCCTGTTGAAGAGCAACCTGTAAGCGTTGCGGCGAAACAAAAGAAAAAGTATGTTGCATTGCGTATAATTTTAAAAAAACTTGATTTTTCTAACCTAACCCACGATTACAAATATATTGATCACATTTATACGAGGTTGGGCTGAAAAGTTTTGCCTGTTGATTAATATCTCGGATTATAGTGAACATAATTTAATAAAATAAAAAAAAACAATGCGTACATTGACATCTTGGCTTCAGTATTGGAACATCACTTCTCCACATAGTCACCATCCACGTTCATGCACTTCCTCCAACGGCGCACCAGTCCTTCCATGGCGTCATGGTAGAGACCTGCACGGGGCGGGCCAGCTCCGCTATTTCTTTAGGCTGGGCCGACACTGCTTTCTTTTCAGGTCGGTCCGGGCTCGGTCCGATTAATTGCATTTCTTTAAAGTAGTTCAATAATTATTGACTTTCGTTAAACGATAATTGGAATAAAGCCAGACGTTCAAGTCTGTGTGCACGCCACATGGAGTGCAATGCAATATTTACAGTTGATGTTGCTTAGCGGCTCCACTTTCGCTATAGAGGATTAATTGTTCACTGGGGCGTTGACCCAGTCGGTAGTCACACGAGTGACTGCATACCCTTCCCGCAATAAATAACAAAAGACAGTTTACGTATTGAAGCTTCCTCTGATGGTCCGTGTCAATACCAGAATATGATCAATCCAACCACTGGATCCCAGGGGGTGAACAGTCAGAGTTGTCTTGATATAAAAATGAAAGGAAACCGCACTCTTTGTTCTTCTCTTCACTTCAGCGACCAGCAGGAAGAAATGGTGGATGAAGTCAGGGTTGCAGTCTAATACGGTGTTAAATACCGTGCAAATGTAGGTCTTGCGGGTGAGGTAAAATTTCTGATAATTTGTTTTGTAAGATATACCTTGACTAGCTACTTCTTTGCTGGATTTAAGAAACCTGCGACTACATAAATCCTACTGTTCAAAGCAAAAGGATTATTTTGATCCTTTGTGTTAGAAATAAATTGAAACGGCAATCCTGTAGAATGAAATTAAAATGACTAGCAAATCTAAGCGCATCACATTGTTCAAACACTCACATAGGCTTGTATGCATTATATTATTATTATTATTATACCAGATACAAATATATTGGGGCTCGAGCCAAAACTTTTTAAAATTTATCGGGCCGGGGCGGGCCAAAAACTTCTAAAGCTTTCCGTGCCCGGGCTGGATTGGGCTTGGGCCGAATTCAGTCGCTACGTCACGGTAGAAATCCTTCCCTTTGGAGCGACACCATGATTCACGATCGCACAGCACGCTGGATGTCCTCATCTGATGGTTAGTGGTTGCCTTTAAGGTGTTCCTTCAGTTTAGGAAAGATTCAAAAGTCGCTGGATGCAAGATCAGGGTTGTATGGGAGACAGTGTGTCCAAGCTTCAATACTACATTGGTAGTCAATTTGCTGATGTGGGTTTTAGCGTTGTCATGGAGAAAAGAAGGGGTTCCATTGTCAGGCCTGACGCGTGTCAGCCTTTAGCTTCTTCAGGGTTCGACGTACCGCTCTGAATTCACGGTGGTACCTCTGGGAAAAAACTCAGTGTGGACAACGCCATTCACTTCGAAACACAGAGTAAGCATGACTTTTCCCGCAGATATACACACCTTGAATATTTTTGGAGTGGGAGAACATTTGTGACGGTACTTTATGGACTATCTTTTCGTCGTTAGATCATAGTGGTGGACTCACGATTCGCCGCCTGTGACGATTTGGCACAGTAAAGCGTCGCACTCAGCCTCGTATCGTCGCTGAGAATTTCTACCGTGACGCCATGGAAGGACTGGTGCGCCGTTGGAGGAAGTGCGTGGAAGTAGATGATGACTATGTGGAGAAGTGATGTTCCAGAACTGAAGCCAAGATGTCAAGGTACACAGTGTTTTTTATTTCATTAAATTATGTTCACTATAATCCGAGATGTTAATCAACAGGCAAAACTTTCAGTCCACCCTCGTATTAATACCAAATATGAGCATATTTATAAAATAAATCACAGCCATATTCAATCCACTAGTAAATGAGGCCTCTCCCCGAAGGGAGGAGTTGGTCTACTGCTCCCACGCCAACCAGACGGGTTGGGAGAGTAGAGCCGAAGCTCTCACTGTGATCGCCACTATATTTTATTCACAGCAGCTCCCCAATTGTCCTCACGATACTGAGTCAACGCCGACATTTTTGAGCCCCCACCGGGAATCGAACCCGGGACCGCTCGCACTGAAATCGAGCACGCTATCGACTAGGCTACGCAGAAGCTCGAGCATATATATATTTAACATAAAAAACCTTCACCTCACCCAGGTTTCTCAGACGCTCTTTCCATGTTGCCACGGTAGCAGCCAGGAAACACCGATTTGAACCTTTATTTACATATCACGTATGACGTAAAACGCGCGTGGCTGTTGCACCCTCGTCAGATATTCCAGATTCCATACTCTTTAGTATAGATCATAAGTACATAGCCCTACATGGATATTATTTTGCTGGTTAAGTGAAAAAAGCGCTAGTATTTTGGTATCAATACCAAAGATACTAAGGTACTGGAGTTCTTTCCCGTAACAACTTGATGGCATGAGTTCAAAATCAACAGCCATGGAGTTATAATCGATTTCACCCCTTACTTCGGTACTTCAGAGTAGGGTCAAGACTCTTTCTGCACATCAGTGTTAGATTTGTCGGGGTGCCGTGGATTTTCCCTGATGCGTAGGGATATTATCCCCGGTAGTTGATTCCGAATATCATCCCAACCACGGATAAAACCTTTGTATTTCTACCCAAACAGGAGGTAGGCTGAAACTTACCAGCAACCACTGTTCAAAAAGTGTTTGGATATAACCTCGAAGTTACTAGAAGCATTTCGTTAAGGTTAATGGTGCTCATTATCAAAGCACGGAACAGATTTGAGTCCATTATTTTCTACTTACCTACAATAAAATCTGAGTAATCGACCTAAAACGAAAAAGGCAAGAAAAGCCTAGTGACACTGAGAAGTAAGGATGATAAATACAAAATGGCCAGAGATTTTTTTTCCAATGCGTTCTGGAGCTTGTGTTCAGAATTTAATGTTACAGCTTATACGAGCGTTTGCCGACCGGGTGGTCGAGCGGTCTGCGGCGGTAGGTCATCGGCTCGAAGGTCCCGAGTTCGAGTCCCGGCAAGGGCATGGGTGTGGATTTTAACAGCTAAAGGTGAATCTTGACGGGCCGAAGTCCAAAGTTACTAGACTGACCCATATAAAAATAAAATTTGCCAAAGTTTTATATGAGCGTTTCGCGCGATGTGTTAAAAAAAAAAAAACAGGTACGCTTTTCTTTACAAGTGAATCTAACCTTACAAAAAAAAACTGCAAGAAAGCATAAATATGAGCATAATAAAATAGAAATGCTTTTGAAATAAAACACAAAACAACA
Organism: Lepisma saccharinum; assembly: GCA_022664845.1. NCBI lineage: Eukaryota > Metazoa > Arthropoda > Insecta > Zygentoma > Lepismatidae > Lepisma > Lepisma saccharinum. The sequence continues at coordinate 46,638 of JAGDQP010011695.1, forward strand.
AGTCTTGACCCCGCCGGGATTGGAACCCGGGTCTCCTACTCAGAAGTCAGACGTTCTATCCACTTAACCACACTAGGTGCTTGCAAACAGCAATTTCGAAACTTTACTTACACAGCAGTATTACGTCCCACGCGGGTGGATGACGTGTCCTCGATGCATACTCCATTTGCGATATTCTTTTCAGTTCATTGGGCCTGGGCGCGTTGGACTTACAAACTACTAGTTGACCCAAACCTTTTCGTATTCCACAACAATTATACTTAAATCCTCCAATAGGTACTTTACCTCTTGTAGATCTTTCCTACATAAAAGTCTGAATACATATTCGACATTTTGAAATACAATCAGTGTGTGGCTGTTAGCCTGACAAGGGAGGGTCACGACATGTTATCTCTGAAATCCGAATAAAATATAATACATCTGATCAGGATTGACAAAAAACACGTTTTTTTAATTAAAAAAAAGTTTTTTGTTTAAACCAGGTTAATTTTGTTTAAACCAGTATTTTTTTGTTTGTTTGTTGTTTAAATACTTTGCTTTATTTATTTATATTACACACTGATAGAAATAAGTTTGTTTCTCCTTAATGTCCTTATACAGCACCGGGGTTATGAAGGACGGGACCTACAGCTTAAAGTGGAATCCGAACTACTCGGTTTGCACCTGAGAGAAACTGTCCGCCACCAGGACTCGAACCCAAGACCTCTTTAACTATAAATGCGATGAGTCTACCGACTTTATCCACGGAGGACACCTACTAGAAATACGTTGTACTGATCTTGCATACTTTTGAATATAATTAAGTCAGAGGAACAAAATGATACACAACTGAAAACACTGTACAGAGTTATACACAATATTAAAATAAATGGAAAATTTCATGACTACATACAGAGCACAGATCTAATTTAGTCCAAGCTAGTTCACTGAGTCAGAGATACAGCGACTTCATTTGCGTATCAATAAAAGAAGTGAATAAAGATAGTATGAATTATTTGAGTTCACTCTGGCTCTGAACCAGCACACCAGACTACAACTAGACCACAGTTGTAGTCTATTGTGTGTGTATTGTGTATGTAAAAGAATATATGTTTTATCAACTTAGGATTTTGTATTTATGAGCATTTTTTTTTCAGATATGTAAATGATGTATCATGGTTAAGTGGAAAACAAGGCTATCAGCCTTAACTTTTGCCTTGCAAAGTAAGTCTAAAATAAAAATAAAAAATAAATTAAACCATCCATACAGAAAAAAAAATACTTTTGATTTCAATAAATTCGTTTCCTGGGGATAAGAATATTTAATTTTTTTACTTTGATTGCAATTGCATAATAATAATAATAATAATAGTAATGTATGTCACTGGATGTGGTCGATAAATTTTGCCAAATTCTATCAATATATTTAAGCAAAGTTAACTTAGGCTCTCTATGCAACAGAGCTAGCAAGGATATCGTAACAGCAAGGATATGAAGGACAAGACCTACTGCTTACAGTAACATTCGAACCGCTAATCGGTTTGCACTTTAGAGAAATTCTGTGTCCCCATCGAGAATCGAACCCCGGCCCCCTTGATTACAAGGCGAATGATATAAAATTGTGTTGTGTAGACGAACTTACTCCCTAGTTTGAGGGAGCGATATCGGCGTGTGGGGCTTTCCCCTGGCTCTCTCTCCGACTCGAGGAACTAGTCCTGCCAGGGTTTGAGAATAAATCTTGAATAGTGATGTCCCTCGACGATCACTTCGCTCCAAAAGGGGTATGTCCTTGGATTGACACAAGGACGGCGCAAACCAATAATATTTCTTGTAGCAGAGTGATTTCGGGCACCAGTCAATCAATATATATATATATATATACACAACTTTCTACCCCTGTGGAGTTTGCTTCTCCCCACACCACAACTTAAATATAAATCAACCTAACGTCCAGCTATGCAACTTCGTAGTAAGGTTCGAGTGAAAAGCACATAACTAAATCGGGGTTTCCGGATTTTGAGAGAATAATTAAGGCTGCAAACAAATTACTCAAAATATATATATATATCTCTTACACTGGAATATAACTAAAATAAGAGGTCTTAGGCAGGCTTGCTACACAGAAATCAAATTCTCTTTTCCAAGTAGAAGAAATGTATTTATTTTCGTGCTAATTTCGTATTTTTCTTCCTCTCTAACAAGTCATCGACAGCTCTAATGGAGAAGAAATTGGTCTCTATTGGAAAAACTTGCTGTATAATCTTTATGAAAAATCTCCCCCAATAGAAAATGCTAAAACGCGAGAGTTCGACGCTAGGACGAACAGTCCTATTTTCATATCGGGCTATCCTGGGACCCAGAGTTCCACAGGCAAAATCAAAAAGAGGTCAGAGACCCCTGTAATCTTTAGGAGATTCTAAACCAAGACCGAGCAGGCCTCAGTCGCCTAATCCTGGACTCTATAAAAAAAAATATAACGCTTGGAATCTGGTACCGTTTCAGCCTACTCGTACTAAAAGAAAAAAAAAGTTGCTTTGGCCCATCTACCGCCGAAAGCCTACTGTTAGCAGGAGCAGAACTGAAGAGGTACAATCAGATTCATAGCAAAAAACTTGATGGCCACAAAAAACAGGCTCAAATCTAGCTAAACTCAAAAAAAAACTTCTTATTAATGATCTCTTTTAAGCAATTTGAAATTCTTTTCAGCTAAAGAAAAATAATACGTTGAGTTCTCTAATTAATCTTGCTTTCTTCTTCTTTGTCTTGGTTTCAGGGAGTGACTTATCTTACTTACACCCTTGATATCGGACGAACAGTCAGATATCAGCAAAAACAACAAAGGCCAATGGGTGGATTTGGAATGTACAATAGCACTGAAAGACCGAATAAGCCTCCAGTACTCCCTTTCCTGAAATATATTTCTAGACAAAGGAATTATTCTCGAGTTTTCAATTAAAATATCGCATGACTTTCGTTAGAATATAGTTAATAATTAATTATCCTCTCCTCTTTTTCTGTTGTTTCACGTGGGAAATTTTATCTGGACATTAGGGAGTGAGAAACAGTTAACATGACACCCAGGATAAAGGACGAGTAGTCCAGTATCAACAAAAATTAAATGACATTGGGTGGGTTTAGTCGAATCAATAGCACTGAAGTGACCGGATAGGCCCCCAGTACTCCCTTCCCTGAATTACCGGACCAGATACAATATTCATCATCGATTCGCATTTGTGAATTCATGAGAAAAAGAAATAAATGAAATTTACGCAAATACAATCCATAGTTATGAATAAAAAATTATTAATATCGATCTCGATCTTCCCGAAGTTTGAACAAAAAATTGTATTAAAAAGTTAAGCCGCAATTCAATAGTTGTTGAAATTGGGGTCGTCGCGCTTATTTTCGGGGAATAAAAACTTTCGAACTTGTGAGCCCTTCCAAAAGCTTAAATTATACATCTCAGTACGCATTTATATCTACCCAGACCGCTAGCTGTACTGAAGACATCTCTCGCTCCTGGCTCATCTGGAGGCTTCCAGAGTGATTCCCTCTCAGGGCCGCGACATGGAAGTGATCTGCTCCAAGTTCAATAATCAGAGACGACGGACTGACTGACCGACCACGTTCGACTGACTGTTAGACTGACCACCGTGGGAACTCACGATGCGTATATATATGAGCGTCGATTTCTCCCATTCCTGTCTCTCAACAAAGACCCTGCTTGGTCAATTTTTCGCCGGACGTAATGGGTAAAGAGGAGAGGAACTAAAAGTCTTTCCGACAGCAAAAAAAACTGAACATGGAAGACGAGGGAACGCAACAATACCAACAGCGACGACTGTCTTCTTTACTTGGACTTTCTCTTAAGCAAAAAAAAAAAAAGAAAGAATATATGTGCTGGAGAAAAAAAAAACTCCCAGCAAGAGTTCCTCTAGAGCTGAAATGTACAGTGATAGAAACTGCATACATACATACAGAGATATTAAAAATGTTACATATCCTTAAATCTAAATACATGATCTTATTTCCTAATTACCTGAATTCTTAATTCTTATTACCTAAGTACCTGGCCAGGTTTTTCTTATTCTATATATATACAGAAGAAATTTACATACAAAATGTTCAAAAATAAATAACACAATTCATAATTTGAATAATTAATAATTACAAAAAAAAATTACGAGTTCTGGAGTATTTACTTCAGAACAAAATTATCGCAGATGGTTCAATATGTGGAATCATCACCATGAAGTTCACGCTATTTGTGGCATTTTTGCTTTTATTCTATTTTATTTATTTATTATTATTATTTTGGTTTAAACCAGCCAACCCTTCATCTGTTAGAGCATAGTGAAATATGGATAAATAATAAAAAAAAAAAAAAATAATAAGGTACGATGGACAAGGGGGAGCGAATCCTTGAAATTCACAAGAGTTAAATAAAGGATATATCCAGGGTGATACAGAACAAAGAACGTAACTTTCGGGAGGTGATTCCTGACACTGAAACAAGTAAAATAACGTTCTTATGAACATTGGTGAAATTTCGCTTCGTTTTGTAGATGCAGCGTTTCCAACATGGAGCTCAAAGTCGACTCCTAGCAATGGGAAGAAAATGAATAATTCTCAATAAATTGGAAACGACGCCGACGCACTGAATGAAAATTTCGTTTGCGGAAATGTGTTTCTAGCAACACGGTAGATATCAAGACTAAAAATACGATGTTATTAGTTTGTCCGTGTTACCAGATATGTTTTTTTTTTTTAGATGACACTAGGCTCTATGTAGTGTTGCAAACTATGGATATGACAAAGGTTTTCGCGATCTTATATAAACTACGGGTCATATTATTGGACTCTGCGTTGCATATCGATGTAAAGAAATTGCTTGTTCTGGATGTCAGTTCAGTTCAGTGTACTACTAAGTAAGCATTCGTTGTGCCACCTAGTGACAAATGGAAAGAAAATCTGTATTTACATATTTTGTGAGAATGCTTCTTTTGTAGTTTTTCTTTTTAAATTTAATATTGTGTTATTTTTGCATAGATGTCAGTGATACTAATAAGTACTTTAGTAATAAAATGTAAGGTTTCGATTTTCAATTTGAATTTATTTATTGCCTTTGGGCTTAGGCAAAACCTTCGGGATTTCAGTTTTCAAGAGTAGGTTATGTATATTTTCGTATACAGTGTTTATGATTATGATTATACACTACGCTCAGAGTAAGAATAAAGCTTTTCTCGTATACAATACACAGAAAAACCAGTTGTGGATCTGGGACTGAAGACGGCACATAGTACTTAGTTATCGGAAACATTGCAAAGAACATTCACATTTTAACGTTGCTTTAATATTTAAAATTACAACAGGGGTTGATTTTACTCCCATTGAATCAAGCTTTAAATTTTGAACAACTTTTAGGGAAAACACTTCTCGATACCTCATACCTTTTGCCATCTACAAGACGTAATTGGTGGTAAAAATTAACATGGTTTAGAACTTGCAATTAGCTCTTGTAATTTCCAAACGTTACGAAATATTAAATATGTAATCTGAAAGCTGTTCAAAATTTCATGCTTGTTTCCAAGAAAAACCAACCATTGTTTCTATTTAAAATTTTGAAGTTTCCCCCATAGCAGTATTTCCTGTTTGCGAAAATTTCACCATTCGATTCTGCATATCCCATTTACTAATGCACATT
>JAGDQP010011696.1:0-30458 GCA_022664845.1 Lepisma saccharinum
GTAAATTATAATAGGAATTTGCTTATATGTAAATTTTATTTCTTGAAATTAATTCATGTACTACGACTCACTACTAGTTTCCTTAAAGTACTGATACTTCTGCTGTATGCAATTGTCCATAATTTTTAGTGATCCATGTAAATGTATATTATTGTTATAAAAAAAAGTTTATGATTCACCGGAATTTTTCATAAAAACATAAATTATTATTCTCAATTTTAGTTATTCTAGTACAATATAAATATGTAATATTGCTTAGTTCCTGCTTGCCAGAAATATTTTGTAGAAAAATCATAATATATAACTTATCTAACTTCTTAATTATATGAACAGAAATTAATATCGAATTTTCTTACATCACCCTTGAAAATATCCATTTCCCCCAAATGTAAAATTCTGAGGAAAAGCCTGCCCCGAACCAGCTCCTAAATATGTCACTAGTCATCTTGGTATATTGCAATTGCAAACAGCTACTTATTTTCTATCTACGATCTTCGTATCTGGTCTACCGGTTCCCGTAAGATCACCGAAGTCAAGCAGCTCTGGGTCTGGTCAGTGCTTGTGTTTGAACGGGTGACCGTTGCAGTACTCCAGATGGTGTTGCCTGTGCAGCGTCCGCCCAGCGTCGTGAGGAAAATTGGGGAGCTACCTGAATAGAGAGGTAGCGATCACAGTTGAGAGCTTCGGCTCTCCTCTTCCAACATGTCTAGTCAGCGTGGGAGCAGTAGACCACCTCCTCCCTCCGGGAGAGACCTCATCCAGTAGTGGATTGAATATGGCTGTGTATTATATATATATGAGTTAAACGTGTTGCATAGAATTGCGCGCTTGCTTCTTGTTTTAAACGTATAACTCACTTTGTTTCGCTGGGGGGGGGGGGGAACTTCGCCCCCTTTATCGTAACCAGAGTATCTGGCGGATGCACGCCCATGGCACCGAACTGCCTTTCCTCGGTTGGGGCTGCGCCCCCACAGGGTAGGTTTATCCTCATTTATTGTGACCTAATTGTGATGGCACACTCTGATACCAAATTTCGTTTCTCTAGTTTCAGCGGTTTGAAAAATGAATTTTTGGTCCGCCATGTTGGATCCAAGATTTCGTCCTTTGATATATTTTCTAATATGTTCGTAACCTACTAGCGATGATGTACTCCCATACTAAATTTGGTGTTTCTAGGGCAGAGGTTTAGACTATGTATTTTGTACTACAATATGTTTGGCGGCCATTTTGAATCCAAGATGGCGACTTTTTCATCATTTTGCAATATTTTACTAAACTACTCTTGCTCATACAAGTTCATACGAAATTTCGTATCTCTAACTCAAACGGTGCGGTCCGCCATTTTGGATTCCAAATGGCGTCTTTGAAGACATTTTTAATATTTTAGTAACCTGCTAGTGATTTTGTACGTCATACCAAATTTCGCTTCTATAGCTCCAGCCGTTTAGGTTGTGTATTCAATACAACAATGGGTTTTGCGGATATCTTGAATACAAGATGGCGACTTTTTCAAAATGTCGGAAATTTTCCTTTACCTACTTTTTTCCATACACCTTCATACCAAATTTGTTGTTTCTAGTTTCAGTAGTTTGGCCTGGGAAATATGATCAGTGTCAGTGAGGCAGTCAGTGAGTGACCATGGGACTATATATTATGTGGATTCGCTTTGCTTCAATGCGGTCGCAGCCCCTAGTCCCTCGCGAGGGCTGCATCCCAACTTGGGGGTTTTGGGGATTGCGCCCCTTTATCGTAGCTACTCTCTTTGGGCACCTTTCTCTCATGGTGCCAATCTTCTCCCAACAACCCGGGGGAGGGGGAAACTTCGTCCCCGTATTGAAGGTTTGCCCCATTTATTCTAACCTACCCGCGATGGTACGCCTTCATACTGAATTTCGTTTTTCTAGCCTCAGTGGTTTTAAAAATGGGTTTTGGGGTCGTCATTTTAGATTAAAAATGGCGACTTTTTAACATTTTCTATTATTGTCGTGACCTACTCCTAGCTCAGACGACATCGAAAATGATATCTGGGCTGCCATTTTGAATCAAAGATGGCTACTTTTTTAACATTTTGTATTTTTTTTTTCTTAATCTACTCTTAATCTACCTTTATGCCAAATTTCGTATTTCTAGCTGAAACGGCGTGGAAAATGTTTTTGGACCCACCATTTTGGATCTAAGATGGCGTATTTGGATACATTTTGTAATATTTTGTAACTCTCTAGTGATGATGTACCTTCATACCAAATTTCACTTCAGTAGACCAATCGGTTTGGGCTGTGTATTCTATACAACAATTAGTTTGGCGGCCATTTACCTAAACTACTCTTGATACTACACCTCGGTGCCATTTTTGATATCTAGCTCAAACGGTGTGAAAGTTGATTCTTAGCTCCGTCATTTTGGGTTCAATATGGCGTCTTTGGATACATTTGGTAATATTTTCGTAACCTACTAGTGATAATGTACCACCATACCAAATTTCGTTTCACTAGCTCCAGCGGTTTGGGTGTGTATTCTATAAAGCAATGAGTTTCGCGGCCATTTTTAGCCAAGGTGGCGACTTTTTGAAAATGTAATATTTTCCTAAACTACTCTCGATATTACACATTTGTGCCAAATTTGGTATCTCTAGCTCAAAAGGCGAGGAAAATGGATTTTAGTTCCACCATTTTGGATTCAATATGGCGCCTTTGGAGACATTTGGTAATATTTTCGTAGCCTACTAGTGACAATGTATCACATTACTAAATTTCGTTTCAGTAGCTCCAGCTGTTTAGGCTGTGTATTGGACGAAATGTCCTGTCCTATCCTGGCCTCCAAATGTCCTGTGGACGAAAAGTCCTTTGGACCAAATGTCGATTGGACGAAATGTCCTGTGGACGAAAAATCTGTTGGACCAAAAGTCGATTGGACGAAAAATCTGTTGGACCAAAGGTCGATTGGACGAAATGTCTTGTGGACGAAAAATCCGTTGGACCAAAAGTCGATTGGACGAAATGTCCTGTGGACGAAAAATCTGTTGGACGAAATGTCTTGTGGACGAAAAATCTGTTGGACGAAATGTCTTGCGGACGAAAAGTCAAGTGGACGAATTGTCTCTGGACGAAATGTCTGTGGACGAAATATTTGTGGACGAAATGTCGCGTGGACAAAATTTCGTTGGACGAAATGTGGTATCACCACGTAAAATCACTCTCATCAGCTGGTCCGTCCACATTTTTTGTTATAGGATTTGGTATGTATACACACTTATTTTGATTTAACACTGATAAACCAAGTTCATAAAATTTGATGTAATTTGCATAAGTCCAGGTTTCTTTTACCCCACACCGGAAATAGGAGAATCAAAGTAAATAATGAACGCAGTGTCTTGAAGGATAAGCCAAGTGAGAAAATTGAGGATTCTTTAATTCTTCTTCTAGATTTATTACACTTTTTCCAAGTATAGACTCGAGGAAGTATTGTCTTGTTTTCCTATACGTATACACTACACTACTGCGCTGAGTATATTTGGTAATCACACTTTAACTTCACTGTAGAAGACATCACCATCGTTCCAATGAAGACCATAGACATGTTGAGATAGTTAATTGTTATGTAATCGCAAGGCTGTTGACAACTGAGAGTTAGGGGAGGTAGGTTGAAAGATCCAACTTTGTGAACAATCCAAGTCAGGATTTATAATAACAAGTTCCTTTAAAACTAACCTTTCGTTGTCGTCGTCATTTTCCCACGAGTGAGAGCAGAGAAGTGCAGCAGAACCCTCATTGTGACGGAATGAACTCAAAATTAAAATGTACGATCGGTATATACGTTTTTATTTTTATCAATTTATATAATCGAATCAAGCTGAGCATACACAATACATGAAACAGCCTGTGCTAGTGCTTGACTAAAGGATATTTTTATATTAGCAGGAAAGTCTCTTACAACATTCCAACTACAATCATCTATACTTTCCGTAGGAGACAGAATAAATGGAAAAACTGTATAACTATGTGCAAAATCATGAGAAGTAATGGTATGTGCAGTATTTTGATGAAATATCCCAGTACTAGAAAACAGGGTGAAATAACTTTGAATGAATAAAGCTCTTGCAAAATCAGGGGTTAGGGGAGTGGGAGGGTAAAATTTTGAGCCTACCTGAACCTGCAATTCGTTGAGATTGAAATGTTCTGAATGGTAGGTTTTCAAATGATATTTACCATTCATTGCTGTATTTGCTACAAATCCAATGACAAGGTTTTTCGACACACTGACCAGAAATAAATTAGCATTATTAAAGGAAGGTACATTTTGTGGAATAGTAATGATTCGTGTTTCCATTTTAGTGAGTGGTAACTTTGCAGTATTTCGTTCCATGTAAGAATTTAAATGAAGAGTCAAGTCAGCAGAAATAGTAAGACGACGTGCATATAATACAACTTCTTCTAAGACAACTTTAAAGTCGGAATTGTCAGCACCCATTAAGCAAAATTAATCTTTATTACGAGACAATTTTATACGTACACTTACTTTATTCGGAAGTATACGATCTAAGTTGGCAATATCAGTAAAGAGACGTCCAAATATTTCAAAAGGAGCACTACCACTAGCAATTTGCATTCTTTTACGAAAACCAGTATTATTTTCATCAAGAGTATTAAATTGTCCAGCAGTATCTTTATGCCACAACACACATGTGAGATAAGTTTTCGAAATATCTTAAGAGTAATTAAGTATTGATTCCAAGAAAGATCGAATAGTATATGAACCAGAAGATGAAGAAAATAATTTTTCCTTTAAATATACATTGACTTGACTGAAGAGAGAATGGAGGAAGTCATTTACTGGTGCTACAACATCAGCTTGCACTGCTGGTTGATCACCTTCTGCTGGTTTACATACTTGTAAGTTATCACCACTATTTTACAACGCACATACAAGTACAAGTATGCAGGATCAATGTATTCTCCAACATCCCCCGGAATAACAAATTCAATGGGCCCCTTTAAAGTAAGAGTAGAAATAGGATGATAATCTTGCATACAAGACTCAATAGCAGTTTGAGTCATGAGGACAGTTTGCAAATCAAATTCATTAGTTCAGCACTCTTTACTTGATGGTGAAAGGAAAGACATATTTTATCACCTAACTAAAGTATCCCTTTCACGATAAGACTTTGTCTTCTTCTTTTTTGTTATTTATTGGTGGTCTAATACTTTTAGGAAGAAGAAGAGCTTTCCGTTTACGCGCTCGTCGTCTACCACTACCAATGAGCAACTGATTAATTTTATTTTCCGCTTTTGTTCTTAAAGATGAACCCGCCTGATGAACCTTTTAACTGATTCTTTAAATGGACGATTTTCTAATACATCTCCTGCAACTTGCATTCCTGTTTGTAATGCTTGTCGGCCAACTGCTTTATCTCATTGTTTAATAAGTGGGATAGCAAATCGAAAGAGACCGAAATAATCCCCAAATCCATGTCCACGCTGATAAACTGGTCCAGCAAAATAAGGAATGCCTCTAGCATGAAGTTTCATATTGACGAGTGTTGTTCAAAGGGAAGTGTTATGGTCAATGTCCCGGATGCGAATGAGATATTTTGTCCTGCATGGTCCTTTAGTAGTATTTAAGTTGTGTTAAATGAAAGTTTACTTAAAGGAAAATAGTGTATATTTTGAAATGTTATTGTCTGTACTTTACCGTGATTAGTATCGGTCATAGCTACTATACGTAGTAAGGGTGCGTTTGAATCACCTACAAATTGAGGTTGTATATGGTCAGTGTATACAAATACTTGGTGTGGATACTCAGTCTCAATGTAAGGCTGTTTTCGTGCTCGTTTTGATTTTAATAGATTAATACCAGGTTCGAAACCTAATTGTAATGCAAGTATGGGTAAAAAATAAAGTGATTTAATGTTTACATTTGTTTTAATAGTTACAGTATTTGAAAAATCGAAGTAAATTAAGGTTGGAATGATTTTATTCATTACCTCTGACAATGACGGTATAGAAGAATAATACCCTGGCGTTATTTTATATTTCACATTATCCCTATCCATTGTTTCATGCCACATAATATTTTGACCTTCAATTACATTATAGCAAGTTAAGAGAATATGAATTTAGCTAAGTCCTACCATCCAGGATGAATGATTAGAATGAATACGATGATATTAGATATGTTAAAAATGTGATTGATAATTATTCCTATATGTATTTGTACTAGCATTCGAACTAAGTGTAATGTAACTATCATCCGTACTTTCCTAAATCATTCCTTACGCTTAAAGCGAAGTGTAATGTTCGAAGTACCAAATTGAAATGGTAATAATTTCTCCCAGTTCATCTTTTAAATTCACATGTAGAATATCAAAATATTTTATTTCTACTTTAACATAGTATGGACGCTCAAATACGAAAGAATGCATTTATCCTATTGATATTCATAGATTCTAATTTTATGAAGGAGTTTACCAAGGATAGGCTAATCTTTTACAATGTCAAGATAAACATTAATTTCAGAAGGAACATTATAATCGAGATTTCAATGAAATGGCGTACTAACACTGATAAACATAATTTTTCGTTTTTCCGTTTTCGGTTGCAAATGTACCCCAGTTATCTGTACGTGAGAATTATTCGAGAATTCTAACAAATTTTTAAACCACCACTCATTCCCACGACATACTGTTTATTGTGACTTTGTTTATATTACATGAAAACTTGATTTTTATCTTTATCATAGTAAAATGAAAAATATTATCTTTCTCACTAGTATCAGCATGAACTTCCTTTTGAATATTTTCAATTACAATGGAAGTGTGGTTACTTTCTGCATGAATTTTTTTATTATCGATACTAATTTGTAATATTCGATCAAGTTGTAGGTCTGCTAAAAGAGATTTTCCTTAATTTTTTTAGTATGCTTTATGATAAGAAAGAGTGATGAAATAATATGAGAAATTGAATCATAATATCCAGGATAAAAATTAACTTCATAACGCATTTCACTTTTACCATTAATATGAACAACTACTTGTTCTTCTTTTCGAATATTATAAAACCCCATAGTAAGCAAACACCTACCACCTATTTTAAGAAAATGGGTTGACATAACTTTGTGGTATAGAACGAAGTCTTATTTTCAAAAAATATTGTTACTCACATTTGATGGTAATGTCACGTAAAATTCATATTGTTGCTCAGAAGACATAATCATGAAGACTGAACAGATTTCCGTTTAACCCATGAATTCATATTAGGCGGATACCCTAACCAGTTCACATATATCCAAGCCTTTCTACGTGTTCATACTTTTTGAATTAAAAATATTTTTATTTTTTCCTACAACTACTGCTTGCAATACTTGTGTGTAAAAGATTTCTTGGATTGTGGTCTCCATTCCAATCTTTAATTTTGCATGTTAGTGGTGTACTTTGAATACAACGGTCTACAATAAATATTTCCCGAGACCAGTTTGATAATTTCCCATTTCTAATTTGTTTATATTTACTAATACGAACATAATCACTCTTTTGAAATTTCCATTTACTTTGAACACAGTTTCGTTTTCCATATAATGTTTCCCATATTGGATTTGCATTTTCTTCATTAACTTCTATAGGAGTAATTTTAATTGGATTGTACTGAATAATTGTAACTAACTACAAGCTCCTCAAGAACATTAATGTAACGATAAGTGTTTTCAGAAGTAAAGTACTTGTACATTTTTTCCATTTAAAGTTCGAATAAACTTTTCTACGATTGCAGTTTTCATTTGAGAATGTACACTATAATCATTAATATGATACTTTTCAAAAAAAAAAGTTTTACATGTTGATAATAAAATTCAGTTCCTAAATCAGTTTGGCAATGTAGTAGAGGCTTGCGAAACATACCTCAAATACTTTAAATTGCTCTAGCCATAACTGGACCTCTTTTATTTATTTTTTTACCCTAATATAAGTTGAAAATCTACTAAATGCATCAACACAACATAAAATATATTTATAGCCATTATTATATTTTTCTACGCTTTGCATATCTGATTAATCCATTTGTATTAATTCATTTGGACCACTTGCACAATATTGTAATGGCCAGTCTGTATTAGGAGCACGTGAACATTATGTAAACAAGCAGGCATGTTTATAGAACAAATATATGAGTAAGAAGAAAACATGTTATGATACACATTGGATCATACGACGGTCAACTCCAAAAACTAGCACCAGATGGAGCGGATATCAGAAGACAGAGGGAGTTGGAGTCAATGTAGAAGAAGCAAGAAGAGCCACCCCTACAATCACCTTTAAAAGGGACCTGCACGTTGCAAGAACTATCACTCATTCCCCGGGTGGTCAGCTCCTCTCCTTTTTTCGTTCGCAGTTTCCTAAGGAACTGGAACATCCCTGGAACGCAGTTTGCTAAAGGAACTGGTACTATCCTGCACACGTAGTTTGCTAAGGAACTGGTGTGCACTTTCACCTATAAACCTAACATCTCCTGTACGTAGTTTGCTAAAGAACTGGTACAACTACCTGCAACGCAATTTGCTAAGGAATTGGTGTCATCCGCACACGTAGTTTGCTAAGGAACTGGTGTGTACTCTAACCCTAAACCAAATACTTATCCTGTACGCAGTTTAACAAGGAACTAGTACGATTACTCGACACGCAGTTTGCTAAGGAACTGGTGTTTTCCTATGTACCATAATCTTTATCAGATCACCCCAAAGAAGAAGATATCTTACAAAGGAACCTTACGAACCAAGTTCCGGGATTTTTCGCCGGACTGGTTCCAAAAGAGAGGGGACAGGGTAGGAAGTCAGAATGTGAGATTATTTTTTTTCGGAGCAGGAGTGTGAGAGGCAGGAGAACGGGTTAAGGGTGAACTGGTGCTTCGGTCCAGTAAAACTGTACCCGTTTTCTTCTGCCAGTTTCTCATAAACGAAAACAGAGAATGAAGTGTAACTTACCATGATTATAGGTAATGCTGTTCTACACTAGAAGCGACTAGTGTGAAGCACAGTCAGTGTTGCCAGCTGTAAACATTGCCAGAATATTAAAAGCCCGAAAATATCGGTGAAGGCAGGGACTATAACGATGAAGTCAACGTCATTTACTGACAAAGTATAGTTTATTCTAGTGCTGTACTTCGCCAATACTATTTTGATTTCAGTGGTAATAAGCGAGATCACCAGGAATCCTGAAATAGTCATCTGGAAATTCGAGTTAAGTGCAATTTATATGCAGACTGTCAATGAGTAGATGATTAAGACAAAACGTGTTGTTACAATGAGCACATCTCATGAATGAAAAAGCACTGCACTGGTCTGATGAACAAACTTCAAAGCCAACAGTGCCACAGCAGTACTAAATCGGCGTCCTGAATGGTTGCAGTTCTTCGTCCAGGTATCCTGACTTGTACCATGCATACTTTATCATGTTTCGAAACATTGGGGACGAAAACTGATAATGAGTGAAGGATTGGAGACGAATGAAGTTGTCCCGATGCCAGATGTTGAACTCTTCGGTCGCGATAATGGCATCAGTCACGAACTTAACAAATCTTCTATACGGGCGGAAGAAATAGACATCCAGTGGCTGAATGAGTCCTGTGCATCCTGGTGGAATCAAATGCCATTCAAATTCACTAATGCTTTCTGGAATTGTTGATTTGATTAACACTTCATCCGTATTGGCTGACCACGAATCAAGAAGTAGAAGCATGGGTTCTTCGTATAAAGTAGACACACTTGGCCAGAATACATTTGTCAGCATTATCTTCTGATCTTTTTTCATGTTAGCAGAGCCAGAAGCATAAGACATAATATTTGATGGATCAGCTCGTTTGCTTTGAGGAAATTTCCGGCTGGATTCTGCACAAAGCATGTACATCGGCGAATGTAGATCTCTGTCCATTGAGATTACTGGCATTGTCATGTATGAGTGCGTCGTTGCCGACGTAGATCCTACAGTTGCATATACTCGTTTAATGCCCATTGGTCGAAGTGTTCGTCCTGAATGCATTTCTTTCTCGAAACGACTTTGATCTGTGTTCAGGATCTGTTTGGGAACCAAATGTCGTTCGATGAACAAGGATTTCATTTTTCTGACGAATTCATCTGATTTCCGCCGTATATTCTCCTCTTTTGAGGCGCAGGTCTTCGACACTTTATGAGTAATTGATCGCGAGACGATCCTGTTCCTTTTCTTAAACTTGTAAGTCCATGAATCTGATACCTTGAAATTCAGTTTATCATCTGGATCAACCTGGCGTTTGATTTGTAATGTCCACTGTCTGATTGTTCTGTCGTGAATTATGGCATTGCGTGCAGACATTTGTTTGAAGTGCTCAAACACTCTGGTGTTTATAGTACTGATTTTCACGCGCGACGTCATCTTTTCTCGCGATCGTTCATAGTTCTGCAGCACGCCAATCGATTTGATCTTTGAAAACTTGGATCGAACAGATGCCAGAGACCTTCTCTTTCCTCCAACTGTGCTTGTCCAGTACTGTAATTCCCGTTCTTTGTATTCTTCTGACAGTTCGCTGACTCCTTTCTTCTTTCTTTCCGGTGACGGAACATACGATGAGCTACTGCCTTGAGTTGACGATGTTTCTTCTTCATCCGACACTTCCGGCACATGTTGCGTTGATATGGCTTGCGATGTCATGTCGATATCCTCAACACCATATTCACGATCAGTTGAGTCAACATCCAGGTCTGAAGCGTCCTCACATGTCAGAGATTCATACCGCTCAACGATCACTCGTTCATCCAATAACTCGGCACATATCTGGTCGAACATTTCCCGATCTACAATGGATCGTGCGTCATCAGATGTGCCAAATTTCTGAACCAGCAAGCGAATGACCACTTTCGGATTCATCCTGAAACGACAAATAAAAGAAAACATTAGAATCTCTATAAAAATGAACAACATGTTTATCAGCACTCCACAAGAATTGTAATATTTCATCCCATAAAATGTTTATAGACATAGAAAAGGAAAGGTGAAAGCAAGAAAGTGGGAAAGAACTTCGTTTTAGCCTACGTGCCCACTGAAAACGGAAAAAGAGAGGAGAGCGAGTGCCTATAACAGTGGACTCAACAGCATTTGATGACCAATTATCATATATTTTAAACTAATATCTTGATTTCATTTGTAATACGCACCATTGATGTTTTGTGTTATTTTGCTTTCTTTTTTTGCTTATTACAATAGTATTGGCGAAGTAGTACACAGCACTAGAATAAACTATACTTTGTCAGTAAATGACGTTGACTTCATCGTTATAGTCCCTGCCTTCACCGATATTTTCGGGCTTTTAATATTCTGGCAATGTCTACAGCTGGCAACACTGACGGTGCTTCACACTAGTCGCTTCTAGTGTAGAACAGCATTACCTATAATAATGGTAAGTTACACTTCATTCTCTGCTTTCGTTTATGAGAAACTGGCAAAAGAAAACGGGTACAATTTTATTGGTCCGAAGCACCAGTTCACCCTTAACGCGTTCTCCTGCCTCTCACACTCCTGCTCCGAAAAAATAATATCACATTCTGACTTCCTACCCTGTCCCCTCTCTTTTGGAACCAGTCCGGCGAAAATTCCCGGAACTTGGTTCGTAAGGTTCCCTTGTTAGAAACCGTCCATACTAAATAACTTGTAAATCAGTATTCTACGGGACGGTAATTTTATTAACTTTGTTCTTTTATATAAATAAATGGTAGAGGGCGAGAATCACTCCCGAGTATCATTGTCTCTACCGATTCAAAATAAGAAGGAACATTACGATATTGTTTTCGTGGAAATTTTTACGAACAGGAGCATGTAATATACACATATCTTATGAAGCTAACCAGTTTTTAATTTATTTGTTTCTAAATCTACTTTCGTTGTAATTCAGAAATATTTCCGAGAGATGTTGGATCTGATTACCTATAATACAACTTTGATAAGACATACTTTAAACTTGTACTGTTTATAATTTTTTTAAATATTTTTAAATTTATTATTATTACATTTACTACTTTTTCTCTTTCGGGAAACAATATTTTTCGTCCTCTTCTTTCTCTTTTGAGAAATGAAAAAACAATACTACTAAAGGTACCAGCACTAAATTCAAAGTTGATTAATTCTTTAGGAACGTTAATGACTTAGACACATCAAGTCCTACAGGATGTTTTGACGTACCTTTTCGAATAACGTCATGTATGAGATCAATAATATTTGATGCTGGGAGTACGTTATTATCAATGCTTACTGCACCATTATGATCCCAACTGATACGATTTGAACAGAGCAATAGATTATATAATGATCTTTTCTCACTAAAGTTTTTGGCATTGATTCCGAAATTAATGAAAATAGAAGCAGTGATTTTATACTAGTTCCTTCCTGATCAAAAAGGGGTATTGCGATGTTTTTTTTCGCTGAGGGACTATGATGGAAGTATCGGTGTAGTGCTTGTTGGTATAATATCCATTTTTGTTCTATTTTAAGATCAGTACGATTTAAATTATCACATATTTCTTGATCTAAACGTTCTTGATGAGAAACGATAGATTTCATCCAAGAAGAAAGTTGACTATACTGAGCGCAACCTTAACTTGATAACCAAATCACAAGCGGAGTACTATGTATGTGGTATTTGTGGTTTGCGTCGCCTGCATGGTTGTTTTGACTGAAGGAGTGCTAGATTGGCTCAGCTGCCAGCTGCAGGGCGGGAATTTCCCATTCATTTTCTGATGCTCACCCAAACACATCTTTAATTTTTACGTTAATGATGTAGGCACTATCATGAAAATAAATATATTGAGAATTTTTACGTGATCATCTACAATCCTGAAATTAAAGCCGAGAGCATGGACAATGTTTTTGCTCGCACAAAACAATTGATTCAAATAATGGGAGCAAGCAATCTTTGAAATGCAATAAAAACTTACAAATATCGAAATTATATAAAGCAAACGAAGTTACCTTTAAAAATGCAATACAACTTGTAAAAATTGCTGCGTCTACCTGTAAACGGTGAATCAAACAAAAGCATACCAATTCCCACCGCCAGGGATTCTGCAAGGCCAACTAATGGGAGATATAATCCCCAAAGTCGCGAGCATACACACCCAACTTTTAATTTAACAATCGGTAGAAATTCTATTTACACAGCTCAAAACTGAAACTTCTGGAAGAATCGCTTCCTAACACTTCCCCTTCACAAAACACTCCCACATACCCATTTGCCTCAACTGAGCATATACAATACATTCATTGGTATCTGCTTTGTTCTTGAAGTGGTTTCTCTTCTTCATGTTTGGTATAATACAGAGACAGTAATGATACTAATTCATTCATATATTCAATTTCGCGCTGAAGACTTGCCATATATTCACCACACATACGCAGATTCTCACAAATACACGCGCGCAGACAACACACAGTGTTGGTGTCTGAAGAAATTTTACACAAGTTACGTGAGAGCTCCGTTTTTTAATAATTTCTTTAATTTTTAAAATTTCTCTTTATCCTATAATCTGTGCTGCAATGCCATAACAAGCCGGTACACGATGTAGTAAAGTTTGAATATTGATACAAAAAAGCAACAGACATATTATAAAGTATCATTTCTTTTTTACATGAAAAAGCACGTACCTTGAACACAAAGACATATACAAATACACATGGGTATCTCCGGACGGCAAAACTCTCAACCAAATCGATCACGTATTAGTAGACAGACGAAGACACACCAACATAATAGATGTCAGGTCGTACAGAAAGTGATCACAAAAGTAAGGGAAAAGTTATGCATTGTGAACCAAGGATGTTGTGAACAGAGAAAGCAAGCGGTCAAAACAACTGAAATTCGAAGTTAAACGATTAAATAATCCGGGCATAAAAGCAGAACCAACTCGAACTCTCAAATAGGTTCGAAATCCGAGCCGGCTCGAGTAATAATAATGATCATATTAATAATGAAACTGATGTAAGTAAGGTGTGAGAGCCAATTCGTGAAACAATTAAGAGCGCAGCGAAGGAACGTGTAGGTGAGAAAAAACAACAGAAAAACAAACCTTGGTTTGATGAAGAATGCCTTAAACTTCATTAGGAACGAAACCAAGCAAGGTAACGATTTCTAAGTACTAAAAGTGGAGCAAATACTAACCACTACAGTAACCCGAAACGAAACGCCACACTCTCGTTCTGAAACAAAAAGCGAGAATATCTGATGCAGGAGGTTCAGGAGACAAAGGAAAACGACAAAGGAAGACAAATGATATACGAGATCTATACAAAGGGGTAAACTCGTTAAGAAAAGGTTACCAACAGAGGTTAGGAATAATTAGAAATGAACGTGGAGATCTTCAGGAGGATCCGACTAAAATTGTCGATTTGTGGAAAAGTTACTTCAACAAATTTCTTAATGTACACAATGGGGAACAAACACATCAATTTGAAATCCATATCGCAGGACTGTGGATTCCCGAACCTAGCGAGATCGAGATCGAAATGCCAGTAAAGAAATTGAAAATTTTTACATCACCAGGAATAGACAACATTCCAGCCGAATTAATTAAAGCAGGAGGAACGGCACTAATCAAGGAACTACATAAATTGATAAGTGCTATATGGAGAAAGGAGGAGCTCCCAAAGGAATGGAAAACATCTATAATAGTTCCGATTTACAGAAAAGGCGGTAAATCGGACTGTAATATTTACCGCGGAATCTCGTTACTTCCAATCTGTTACAAGGTATTAAGTAATATTCTGTTAATACGCCTAAGTGTATACATAGATGAAATAATTGGAGATCACCAATGTGGATTTAGAAGAAATAGATCCAAGTTGGACCAGATTTTCGGCAGAGACAAATTTTGGAGAAGAAATGGGAATACAATGGGACGGTTCATCAGCTATTCATTGATTTTAAGAAAGCATAGGATTCTATCAAAAGGGAAAAGTTACACAGTATCCTGATACGATTTGGAATTCCGAAAAAATTGGTTCAACTAGTGAAGATGTGTCTCAACGACCCCATAAGCAAAGAACGGGTAGGTAATAAGGAGTTGAGATCAGATAGTTTCAAGATTCGCAATGGATTGAAACAAGGCGATGCCTTGTCCCCACTACTGTTTAACTTTGCATTAGAATATGCGATTTAAAAAATTAAAGAGGATTAAAAGGTACTATCATTGAATGGTTTGAATCGACTGTTTGTATACGCGGATGATGTAGATTTAAAAGGGGACGATCTAGATGCACTACAAGGCAACACCGATGTCTTAGTAGAAGCGTGCAATGAGATAGGTCTACAGGTAAACATAGATAAAACAAAATACATTACAACAAGTCGAAACACAGAGAATAAAGGAAATAAAAACGTAAGAATTAGGGATGAGGTCATAGGGAAAGTAAAGAAATTTAAATATTTGGAAGCATATGTAACAAGCAAAAATGACGTCACGAAAGAAAGAAAAAGTCGCTTAGTATCGAGGAACGCATGTTTCTATTCAGTCCAAAAACTTCTAACATCGCGATTAATATCAATGAAAGTGAAAATATACTGAACGGTTATTCTACCAATAATACTTTACGGTTGCGAAAGTTGAAGTACGACCCTAGCAGATGAACATAAATTACGCGTATTTGAAAATAAAATTTCGAGAAAGATATATGGTTCAAAACGGGACGAGATGACTGGAGAGTGGAGGAGACTGCATGATCAAGAACTCCACGGACTGTACGATTCACCAGATGTAAAAATAATGAAATAGCGACGACTAAGGTGGGCAGGAGATGTAGCTGGGATGAGGAAAAAACTAAGATTATATTATATCCTGGTTGGAAGACCGGGTGGAAGAAGGCCATGGGGAAGACGAGATGTCGTCGGAGGATAATATTAGAAGAGATATTCGAGAAGTAGTTGTTCGTGATAAAAAACTGGCTTGATATTGCCCACGATAGAATCCAATTGCGAACATTTGTTACTGCGTCGATGAACTTACGAGTTCCAAAAGCCATAGAGTTAGTTAATTAGTTGGTATGTTTCGTTCAAATAGTGATTTTCTTATTTTTTCTACTATAATTAATTTTCGATTGTTTAAAAAAATCAAGTGTCCCCTCTGGGAAAAATAAACGGAATTTTAGTGATTCTTACGTTCTGATTCGGGGAATGGAAACGCTCTTGGCATTTTTTAAGTTGCACACCTAGCTTCTGCAGTTTGTCATCTCGAACAGTTGTGTGATGAAGTGGGCTGGCGCGATCGCTGTGTTAAATACATATATTTGTTCCGGGCCCTTTGTTAAAATACTGGCGTCGAAAAAATATAATGAACGTTATATTCTAATTTAAACACGTCCTATAGAAGTTATTCGATACAGAAGATGGAGAAGATCGAGAAGATGGAGATGATCGAAAAATGGAAATCACAGATTTTTTTAAAATCCAAACCTGCTTGTATTTTTCACGTAGTTCTCATTATTGACTATAAGGACAATATGTTACTATTCAATTGCTATGCAATAACTATTACTATTCAGTTGCTATGCTATTGTATTCTTATGCGTCATACTGTGTGTGTGTTTGTTTTCTTTGGTGCGTTCAATGTCTTCTGAAAAGACTTGCAAGGCCCTTGTCAAACTGTTTGGAGGACACCACCAATGGTTTCAAATCCTTCTCTGTTTGACATTGATCTGTGTTTGACATGTTACTGATCACTCGGTATTTTTGGAATGCAATAAACAAATGTTGAAACTATTTTACCATTCAAATTATTTTACTGCTCTTTTGTTTTTGACATGAGACTTTTCAAAATCTCAGATATTACAAGTTGCAACGCTGGGAAAACTTGAAAGAAATTCGCATCTCAAGTTCCCTGCTATTCATTCGTTTCTTTCCTTCTCTTTCCAGTTTCGTATTCGTGACGTCACTCTCATATCCGTTTCTATTAAATCTATTAGCATCTATCTTAAATATTGTTACTACATTGTCGATTTTAAATACTTTCACTCAGTTATCTATTTGATAAGATCTTCTAAGTCACATTTTCTGTTTGTATCGTGAGGAACTATCTAATGCAAGCTGAGGGATCCGAATTGAAGCAGCGTATCTCGACTGTCAAGATAAGGTCGCTTTTCGAGTATAGAAGCATCTTTAGGTATGAGTATCATTTTTTGAAGTTGCGAGTGAGACATCTTAACTTCTTAACAAGCTTCCAGCCACAGCACTTAAATAGGTCCTACTAATATAGGTAATAATGCTCCACCCTTTTACATTAACAGATTACGTTTACTTTTTTAGACTTGAACGTTTTAGAGAGAGAGAGAGCACGTTACGTCACGCAGTCTTTATTTTTTGATGATGAGAGAGTTTTATGTTACCCTTTAAAAGTTGTTTACCACGTTAAGCAATAGTTCGTATTAAGTTACCAGTGACATGTTGAAGTAATATGTATTTTCCGTTTTTTTTTCATACACTTGCAAGGAGCATGGAGCACATTATAATGATGTTTTAAGATTGACATCCTGTTAACGACTACAGATAAATTGAAGTATTAGCGTGGATTTCATATGTGTACACGTGCATAGTTTCATCTGGAAAAATATTTGTTCTAATTCGTAAAGCATCAGGAGTTCCTTGCGTCAAATTAAAAAGTAAATAGGAATGGGGGTTAGCAGTAACATTTTCACAAACCTCTACAACACCCTTACTATTATAAGGCATAATTTGACGAGCTAAATACTGAATTTGTAATTTATTTCTTAGATCTTAAAAAACTATAATATAGTGAGCATTTAAAGAAATGTCACTTGAAGGTTTACTTTTAGGAAACAAGTTTTGAACTATAAAGATGACTGATAAATTTTTATGATGAGCGTATTTGTAAACAATTTACTGACGTGATCATTAGTTTCGATCATTAAATCATCTAAAATAATTAAAAGAGTTTGATTCAATTTTAATATTATTCATATCCCGTATTCCTTTAGCAAATCGAACATTAGAAAGGGAAGACAACGAATGATTCGGTATCACCGCACCATAGCACCAAACAATTTCTTTGAAGTGCGTAGTGAACATTTTGTTTCTATGTTGTAGTAATGTCTTAGTAAATGTTTTCTCAAAAAGGGATGAACGTTTGATCATCCTAGTACCTCAGACCAGCAGCATCTTGATAGGGCAACATCTTGATATGAAATGAAACAATTATTTCAGAATATTTCCTATTATATCATCCTGAAGGGAAAATACACACACATTTACATGTAAAAGGAGTCAAGCATTACGTTTTAAGTCGCTTAAAACCGTAACGCAGTGTGTCAGTCATCCTTGTCATTCACATTTTTCAGTTTTCGCTTATTATTTACAATTTTGTGAGTCTTATGTTGTGGTCTACTTACAATTTTGTACCGAGGCAACCAATTGATACTATTTGCGTTTTTTACAATTTTCTTTTCACATTTCTCCTTCACTAAATTATAAAAATGATCAAAATTTATAACTTTCCGCGCCCGTTTATTTAATGTAATACCCCTAGTTTTTCAACTATGTCTAAACATTTCTTCTTCCCTCAATTTCTTTTCTTTAAAGCTATATTTTTTCGGCCGCAACCCTATGAATTTCCAAATCTCCCACCCTGGTTCGGTTTCATCAATTAATTCACTAAAAATATATCCCAGTAGGCAACCTGAGTGCTTGATTTCTTTTTTGCACATACATTACAGAGTCGGTGCCACCATATAAAGCAAATTCAATGCCAAAGCCTCCATAAGTTCATAAAGTCTAAGTCTTGCCCAGGATGATACAAAAGCAGCTAAAATAGGATTGGATAAGGATATGGTTTATTTACATTTTGAATGTCTTTGTTTGACACTACAAGTTTACTTTATCCAAGAGGAACAACGGATTTGACTTGTAAATGTGGTGCTCGAATGATCTCTAATATGACGTTGCATCAGTCACAACCCTGGTCTGAGGTAAATCAGTTCTCTGACCCCACTTCCGAACAGAGATTTCAAAAAGAGTTTAGCAATGTACTCGACCGTTATTCCTTCATGAACAACATAATCTCGAATGGAAGACTTTTTGCTCCTCAGTCTTACATTCAGAGGGAAAGACACTAACTTCCTTCTTCATCTTCAGGAAATTATTTACATAGTCCTTTAAAACTCCCTCGGTCATTTTAAACGCCCAAATTTCAGACATTTTAAGGACTTTATAGCCCTTTCAAATAGCTTCATGTAATTCGAAATTACAACATGTCCCGATTAAGCTCCGTTGTTCCTCATCATGATTACATCCCTGTTTCCCCGTTTCTCCAGTCCACATCCAATAATCTTTCTTCAAGCGAGAAAGTGAACAGGACCTCTACATATTATTCGATGTTTAAAATTCTACCCAGCTCTCGAACACGTATGGTAACCTCTACTCCACATAAAGGGAATCTATTATATTCTCTATTACGGCGGAATATCACTTCAACATATTAATTCCTGATCCATTCAGCTGGGGATAGACATTCTCCCAATGACTAGCATCTTACCTTTCTAATCTGGAAATATTGAAAATATCCCCCTTACCCTAAAAATCAACAATTTTATTGGAAACATCACCTCCTCTCGGTGACATATCCAAAACATTATGTTGTTGAGAATTCATATCCACTCTCACAGACTTGTTTTCTTCTTCCCCATCAACTCTTTCCCTAACAAGTCTGTGAGAGTCTGCATGGCTGGTATTAGCAATATCAGGAGCAAATGAAATATTGGCATGTTAGCAAGAGAAGAGGTGGGAAGAGGATAGGTGGAGGTAGAAGGGATAATGGATATGGATAATAGATAATCCATAATAGATGTGCTAAGGATATTGACAAAAGAATTTACAGGTGCTGGTGGTGGTAGCATGAGGGCAAGTGAAGTTGATATGGTAAAGGAACAGATTCCAATAGTGGTGTAATACACAGTAGAGTTGAGAAGAACACAGGTCAATGTGTTGGCTAATGATGTGGTGATGGTGGGAGTACAAGCACAAGTACTAGTTACAAAATTAGTAGACTGGCTAGTAGCATTATTCGTATCAGAAGATACAGTGAATGAAAAAGGAGACAGATACTTTCTGCGAGGAATCATGGTAAGAGATTCATCTTCGTTCACACGAACATAAATCTCTGACACACCGCTCTCCATTTTAGGTACTAGTCCTTAAAGAATACCAACAACAGCGTCAACTACTGTCTCTCCTTCTTCATCCACTGCATCTATTAAGACTGAATAATACTGCCAGCCTAATCGTACAATTTCCTCTCTACAGAAAAACATACTAAAGAAATTAAAGAAATGTCCTGTACTCTCACACGCGGCTAAAATGTCTGAACATGTCGGGATCCTCCCTGGATTGCGCCAAAGTTTTTCAATGAAGGGTAAGAGGTTGGTCATTAAATGAAATGTCCCATTAACTCTGTATAAACATACCTCAGTCCATGGCTTAATCATTTTCTCCTTGTCTCCATATTCATTTGAAGCCTCCCTAAATAAAATAGCATCTGCAGCATCCACGAGATTCACCATAACGCTGAAATATATAAAAACAATAAATTAGTATTATCCTGTATCAATATTTCACCTAAAAGTTTCAATGAAAAGATAGTGTACAATTCAGATTAATACCTATTTCAAAAATAAATTAAAGTCTAGAGCAAAGATACAAATTAAGATAAAAATAAAATTGTGCAACATTCATTTTAAAAACATCAGACATGAAATGACGTTCAAGCAACATTCCCTTATAAACATGTCATATGCAACACCATCGCTCTCAATTATAGAAAGATCCCACGTAAAACGATGTTGGGCCAAAATTCATTTTCTAAAAATCTCCCATGTAAGGGTCTTAATTCAAATATCTCTTTTTTCAGTAAAAATAGTAAGATAATTGCACACAAAAATCCATTCAAATATCTCTTTTAAAGCAAAAGTAGTAAATTAACTGCACATAACAGCCCATTCAGGCTTTATAAAAATCTCCCTTCAAACAATATTCGTATATAAAAATTTATTTACTCTAATTCAAATATTCCTTTTACGTCAATAGTAGTAGTAGTAGTCCCTCGATCTTTTCCAAAGCCCTGATTGAGAATATTTCCTCTTCAAAAGGACCAAACTGATATCTGAAAAGAAAAAATAAATTTAATTATTATTATTCCTTTCATTCGACATTTAATTTACATGCTCACACACATCCTGCACTTAAAATGCTCAAAGAATCTCAAATACTAAAAAACATTTGTATACTAAGGATATCCTGAGGGTGTGGATATCTAGTGATATACTCCAGATGTCCTTGCGATATAGTGTGGACATCCGAGGGAGTCTAGTGTGGATATCCTAGAGAAAATACTGTGGAATCCTAGGGAATAACCTCGGACATCCTAGAAAATATTGTGGACATTTTAGTTAATATACTTTGGACATCCTTGACAAAATACAATGGATGTCCTAGGGAATATAGTGTGGACATCCTCGGGATGTACTCTGGATATCCTCGGAAATGTTTTGTGGACATTCTCCGGATGAACTATATCCTTAACATATAGTCTACATATTTAATTTCAATATAAGAATTCTATTTACCTTTAATTGAAATCTCGTTCAGGTAGAGCCAATAGAGACTAGTTCAATTTTCAACAACTCGAGCTAGAAAAATCAGTATAGACTATAGTTCTTCACTCTTCAACAACTTGAACTTTAAATTCTAAAAATTAAATGAAAGACAAATAAGATGCTTATTCAATACTTAAAATAAAAAATAATTCTAGCAGAATAACTCCTTAAATCTATTAATTAAATTTGCCCGCGAACCTAAGCCTTAAATAAAATTTTGTTAGACAGATATGTGGTAAAAGTTTCATCACAAAAGTCTGGCGGAATCCCCATTCTCGAGCCCTACACTAAGCCAAAGATACTGAACCTTAGATACCTAAAGGGCTTAAAGAAAATTTTATTAGAAAGACTACTACTAGTGAGTAAGATATGTGGGATGCCTAAAGGTCATAAATAAAGTATTGATAGAAAGACTAGTACTGCTGAGAAACATTTGTAGTAAGAGCTTCAGCATAAAATAAAATAAAAATTTCATAGTACGCGGGCCTCTGCCTCCTCATTCTCGAGCCCTGCCCTGAGCCAAAAATACCGAACCTTAGATACCTAAAGACCATAAATAAAATTTGTTATAAAATTTTGTTATGGTACTAGTGAGAAAGATATATGGTAAGAGCTTCATCACAAAAGTCTGGCAGAAACACTGTTAAAATCCATTAATTATACTCCAGCCTGAACCTTAGATGCCTAAAGGTCATAAATAACATATTGTTAGAAAAACTAGTACTGCTGGAAAAACATTTGTAGTAAGAGCTTCACTATAGATCTGCACATAAAATAAATAAAAAATTCATAGTACGCTCTGCCTCCCCGTTCTCGAGCACCCTAACCTCAAACTTCGATGCCTAAAGGCCTTAAATAAATATTTTGTTAGAAAGATATGTGGTAAGAGCTTAATCACAAGGGTCTTGCGGAAACATTTGTAGTAAGAGCTTCATCATAGAAGTCTGCTCAAAAAATAAAATAAAAATTTCATAGTACGCTCTGCCTCCCCGTTCTCGAGCCCTACTCTGAGCCAAAGATACCTAAATACCATAAAATAAAATAATTTCCTAGATAGTGCAGTGTCTCAGCCTGAGCCAAAGATGTCTAAAGGCTATAAAATAATCCTTGGTATAGAATGCGCATATCCTAGCAAATACATACATTGGCTATCCACTCAAATCACAACAGCATGCAACGAATGGGAGCTTGAAAATAACAACACGTGTTTCAATTGCCATCTCACCCAAATCACGAAAAAGAAAGCAATGGAAAGCGAGCTTGAAAATAACAACACATGTTTCAATTGACTACTCACCCAAATCACAAGAAAAGCAAGCAACAGAAAGCGAGCTTGAAAATAACATCACGTGTTTCAATTGGCTACTCAGCCTAATCGCAAGAAAAGCAAGCAACGGAAGCGAGCTTGAAAATAACTTAAGTAGTGTTTTATTAACTAGTACGTAGATCACTCAATCAAACACGTGTTTCAATTGTCTACTCATTCAAATCGCAAGCAACGCAAGTAAGTTTGAAAATGACGCCTTAGTTTTTTTATTTTTTATTTATTTATACGTACAAGTTGATACCAATCGCGCAGCCTGAGCCATGGACATATCCTAGCAATATATTCTACCTTCAAATATATAAACATATTACAGTTACTACCAGAATGCAATATATAGTACACTCTACCTCCCCGTTTTCCGAGTTTTAGCCTGAATAAAAAATGTCTGAAGCCCATAAAATAAAATAAATGTTACATAGTAAGTTTTTGCCTTCGCTTTTCCATTCGTGGGCCTGAGCCAAAGATTCATAAATGCTATAAAATAAAATAGAAAGAAGCGTTACCAAAAGACGAAGACGAAGAAGAAGATTCTCTTGAAATAGTACAGCTTCGCAACTACGATGCACGAAATCTGACAACTTAGTTAAGAATGGAAGAAATTTGCCATACTCTACGCTTAAGAACTAGCTGACCTATAGACTCGCGCCACCTCGTACCCTCCCAAAGATGTATTTTTCCACGCGCGTAGCTAGCCAACCAGCCACTATTCCTCCCTCAATGATCACTGACCTCAGGCTTCACTGACCTCAGGCTGGGGAATTTGAATGTTACCATAAATTGTTAACTCTAACGTCAATACATATTTTTCCAGAATTCAAAACATCATTGAACTAGAAACTCACCCAAGTTTCGCACAACAATAGAAGCAACTATCTTCATACTTCAACTGTTTTGGGAATTTACGCTAGTCATAGAAAGTTCCACCTGTCTCGTTAATACATACTTTTCCCCTTACCATTAAATAAGAAAGTCACTCAACCTGCAAAGACAATTAGAAGTAGCTACTTTAATAATGCTTCAACTGTTTTACAAATTTATCCACTTAGAAATTTCCACCTCTGAGGTCAAGAAATATTTGTCCAGAATTCCATGCGTAATTATATTTGAAAGTCAGCCAACCTGCACGATCTGGAAATAACTAGATTCGTATGATGTATCAAAATTTCCGTTACATCATGAGTGCAATTATTTTTTGTCCTTAACTTTTACCCGTCACTATCTCTGAACTAGATATTTCACTCATGGGAAAATCATATCTCCAGATAAAATTAGAACAAGAATTTTTCCTCATTCTAAGAGAGTCAAGGGAAAATAAGATCACGTGGGGGAAACCCGAAGTGACTTTTCCCCTCATTCTGAGAGTGAAAGGAAAATCAGAATACGTACGGGGAATGCCAGTAACTCGAAATCAAGCAGGAAATATCCCTCCCCGTACCAAGCACATGAGAAGTCTTTGTTTCTATGTATGCTTCATTACTTGTTTAGTTCATTACTCGTAAAGTCAGTCTTTACTTCCAAATCAAGAAGTAAAGAACAAACAAGGCAATCAACACATGTTTGCAGCAAGATTCATTGTATGTCTCTCATTGAATTAATAAAAAAAGGTAAATTTCTTTTTTCGTAAGTAACTTGCTTTCCGCTCGGACCATAGTTGTTACGTGGCGGTGTTCTTAATGGGAGGGTGTACAGTGAAAATTGGGAGTCTGTGAGCAGAGTTTTACAGTTTCACACAAAAACATTTCACTTTCAAAAATGTTGTTTATCACTCTCTCAGTCTTCCCAACAGTCTCTTTCCACCTCTTGCTCTTCCCAACACCACTAGGAGATTTTTAGGGCTTCTTCCAGAACATTTTTGTGGGGGTGTACAGTTGAAACTAGGAGGGTGTAGTTTCAAAATTTTAGAAGATATGTTCGATGGAGTCAGGGTTTCTACCAGTATTTTCAAATTT
Organism: Lepisma saccharinum; assembly: GCA_022664845.1. Lineage (NCBI taxonomy): Eukaryota > Metazoa > Arthropoda > Insecta > Zygentoma > Lepismatidae > Lepisma > Lepisma saccharinum. The sequence goes on from JAGDQP010011696.1 coordinate 24,935, forward strand.
CGGGGGTGTAAAGGTCTGGCGGAGTTAGGGTTTCTGCCAGGATTTTCAATTTCGAGGGGTGTAAATTGAAAATTGACATTTCCGTTTTCACCGTCCCTATATATTTTACAATTTGTTCGTCTACATCAGAATAAATAATATATAATGTTTTTGAAATTTCGGGGCTACGGTTTTCCGTTACGTAGAAATATAGCATGAAATACTGAGAATTTAATCTCCTATGTCATACAACGAAAATCATCTTCTGATTGGTCTGATGTAATCAATTCGTACTATTTCCTTAGCTACATGCTTCTTCCTATGTTACGTTCCTTATTCAGAAGCTTGAGGACGAAAAAACAAGAAGGACAAAGAACATTCACATCATCACTTAACGAAATAATTAATGTACAAATCCCCAGAACAAACTTCAATAAGTTAAAACACCAAAACATGTTTTTAATAACAGAAATTGCTCGAAACAATGACAGAAGTCAGTCTTAACTTGCAGCGCTCTTCTTACCGCTAGTTGTGTCAATTTGAATGTCTTGACTATTTGGCGTAATTGGTTAGCGTACGCAACTTTTAACTTTTTATACTTTCACCTAAGAGTGTTCGAATCCTACCAAAGGCAGTGTTTTATTTTACTTCAGGAAATTAAAGAGTGACTTCAATGTAATAGTTTCAATCTATTTTTTTCTTATATACTTTTTTATTATTTTTTACAATGACATATGAAAATAATTCAATATATTCACGGGTTACAAGTAGTACCTTAAATTGTTAACAGGTGGCAGTAACGAGTACTATTATGTCATATGCTTTTAAGTTCCTGAAAAATTCTTCACTGGCATTCATTAAAAAAGTATACGATTGTCGGATGTAAAAGCCCACAATTTTTGCAGAAAAAGTAGGTAATTCTTCTTAATTATAAGAGTTCTAATGAGCATTATTAGAAGATATCTTTTGATTTAATCATGAAAAAAGAGCTGTTATAAATTAGTGTTGAAGCTACCAAAATATATCAATATCTTAAAGAAGTATTAAAATAAAACATGTTAAGGCATACAGAAACGCTATTCACCATTTATAATGTTTCTTTCGATCCATTTTTGCTATCTCTTGTTAACAATATTAACAAATCAAATACCATCTTATGTTAATGACAATAAGTCGGCAGATTGATTACGTCATCATATGGCGGCGGCCGATTAAGCGCAAGACTGAGGCTATTTCGAAGCAAGGCTTTATTACTCTTGACAAATTCATCCAGAAAGGAAAGAAAATGTTTTCCGTAGTCTAAAAGATTTTTTTATTGCAATAATAAAGTACTACCAAAAATATCCATTGCGAGGTTACTGTATGTTCAGTTTTGTACGAGCTAAAATTTTAAGTTCCTCTGTGTTGATTTAAGATTTTAGGAGGTGGGTCTGGCGGACTTAGCGTTTCTGCCAGTATTTTCAGTTTTGGGGGGTGTAAAGTCAAAATTGTGAGGGTACTGTATGTGCAGTTTTGTACGAGCAATAATTTTAAGTTTCTGAGTGTTGTTTCAAGATTTTAGAAGATAGGTTTGACGGAGTCAGGGTTTCTGCCAGTATTTTCAATTTCGGGGGTGTCAAGACAAAATTGCGACCCAATTTTCTAACGATGATACAGACTGGATTACATCATCAGTCGCCACCTTATTTTAACAATAGATGTACAAACATCTACCAACAATGCTGTTCAATGCCCCCTCACGTGATGGCAATTTCCATACGCCATCACAGCAACCCCGAACAACCTGGTCCGAGTATTGCTGCCGACTTTTCCCCGCCAAAATACACCCACAATCTAGTAGAAACATCAGCGTTAGGTGACCTAAATGCACACTTCATCTTGTTTTGTAATCACAAGCAACAGCAAAGGTCACTTAACTAACAACTCACACTTCAACTGAGCCACGTCTGCTATGATGTCATCACGGCCGTCATATTGAATTTCCGACCTACATCCAGAACTTCTACTGATGAAGCCATTGTAGTTAGTTCTGAATAATATTTTATTTACTTACTTGTAAATGATGTAGTGTAAATTTAGCAGGAATAAAATACTTTGTAAAAGGATTTGCGTTTCTAACTATTTTGGACCGAGAACATCTATATGCACTTTCTCCTCATCACTATTTATTTCTGTTTCTCATTTCGAGAACTACATTCAATTTATCATAACAATTAATACACATCTTCTGTATATCATATTTTTTTAAAAATTTTCATCCATAATTTTATTTATGCAGACGTATTAAATATTGAGTGTACACTAATGACGTATTAAAACGTAAATTATTAATCTTGCAAATAGTAGTTTCAAGCCAATATAAATTTCTTTCTTTACATTGTTCTTCTATCTTTGGTGTATTCCACATGATTTTCTAGGGTAATTTGAGTCTGACATTTATAAGTGAAATATGTTTCATTTCATTGAATTTTGTTGTCAATGTTGTCTTAAACGACTTCAGTTAGTTGGTAATCAGGAAATAACATTTCTTCGCAATTTTGTGAATTCAAAGCCCAGCACAGGCCTTCCAGTGGATAACTTTTCGTAAGTCTTTAGACAACTTTATAGACATTTTACATAAAAATAAACACAATAAACGACATATTCCTGAAGTTCATATGTCGTTTTAACTCAATTGCCGTGATGGAAAATCAAGAACATTTTAGATCATCAAATGATGTTTAGTTAGTTTATGTTGGAGCAACACTGTTGGAATATTGAACGTTATGTTTTTGTTTTATAAACGGTAACTATAAACAATTAATTAGTTACAATCGAGTTTGCTTATGCATAAGACATGCATAAATTACGTCTACGAGAATATCAAATAGGAATGGATTAGACATTAATATATATACTTTACTTAGGAAAGGTCGAATTGAACCTTTGAGTTGAACCTACACTAGTGTAGCTTTGAATGTGTAAATCTATTCGTATTTTGCACGCACAGAAATGAAGAGAATGGACATTCCATTAGATATGGAAAGGTGAATCATTTAAGCAGAATAGTGAATAATGCAATAAAGTGTGTTAATGAAATACTTTTGTTAGTTCGTATTGTGATTATGAAAAGTCTACTATTGTGTTCTTTGATATTCATTTATTAAGTTTGATCCACCATTATAATCTTGAACTATTTTAGAAGTGACAACACTCGACATATCAAAGTAAAAGTTAAAGTATACAATTTCTAGCAAGTTTGGCGCAGTTTGGAACTTTATTTCTGTGTAGTAATTGGAAAATGAAGATGACCAACTTACCAATATACCGATGCGATCGCAATTGTATGGACATCACTGTCTACATTGATCAATTTGACAACTACTGCGAGGTCTATATCGTAAAACAGGGGAAGAAAGTCCCCTTGTTTTTGACTAATATAGGGTACGATCTGTTTTCTACATTAAAGGATTTATCTAGGTATATGCACCTTAAAATATCAGAGATCAGTCGTTTGAATCTATCCAGGATAAGTTAAACCACTATTTTACCCATATAGTAAACATCATCGTTGAAGGATATAAATTTCATATGTTGAGGTAGACGCTGATACAAATACCTGTGGAGTTTATGATGTGATTAAGAAAGCAGGGAATAAGATGTGATTTTGGAACAGCTATAGATGATATGCTACGGGATCAGCTTGTGGTGGGAATACGAAAAGAAGATAGCAGAAGATGTTTGTTAGCTAATGACAAACTGACTCTTCAGAAGACAATAGACTTACAGAAATCAGTGAAGAAGAACAGACGGTAAAGGACGCATCATACTTTCAACGATTGAATCTTAACTCTGACAAATTGGAAAATATCTCCCAAGTACAGCAGTCAAGCATTTCTAAAAGCATTAAGAATAAATCTGAAACATCAGAATATAGAATTTGTTATAGATGCGGGGATCATCATCCCGACTATGACTCATATAAAAATGTTTTACCATTAAATTGACCTGTTTCAAGTGTAAGGAAGTAGGTCTTATATCGAAAATCTGTAGATCAAAACGCCAATTCAATATGCAAAAACATATACCGGTCGCAGATGTTCAGCCTAATGAGACAATACCGATAGTGGAGATAGCTACATCAGTCGAAGATCTGGTAGGAAATTAACCAAAGTCTACAACAGCGAGATTTCTGAATGACATACTAATACTAGGTAATTTAATGGAGGAACAGAACTCAGTTAAAGGGCAATCCAACTGTTCCATCATAGAGGCTCAGATTCAAAAAGAATAAGTTCAATGCGTAGCTAACACAGCTTTTAACCAAAATCTAATGTCGTTGCCTATCCTAATGAAGATAGAAGAATTAGATAAATAGAAACCACATAAGAACACAGTGAAGTTGGTGAATGATACGGATCTACCTCTATTGTGTGCTATATAAATAGATGTTACGAAGAATTCAAGGGTAATATCATTACAATTTTACATTACATTAATAGAACTCCCATCTATATTACTGGGCAATAGTGGATGGAGAAAGGTTTTTCCTAATTGGTCATTCGAAAAGTCAGCCATACCAAGTGTAAAAGAACAAGAAAACTCATCTTCATCAGAAAATGAATCATTAATTTCAAATTTAATCAAAACATTGTGCTCTCAGGTAGATCTGAAGACGTCTAACAATTATGAATGGAATCAAAAGGTGACGGCATTTATGGAGAGAATAACAAGTCAATTAAGTACGATATCCAACTCAATCAAGAAGGAATAAGCAAGTTGCAAAGTTCAGAGGGTCAACTTCAACAGACAGAGGAAGTACAAACAGGAGTTTGGGAAAAGGGAACCATCGAACTTTTAACTCCAGAAGATCAAAGACAAGTCTCCAACCGTAAACCCAAGAAAAGAATTGAAACATCCGGAACACTAGTAATAGATGAGGAAGGAGTTTCAGCGAAGTGCGAAGAACAATACGACAGCAAACCTAATATGGACATACTGAGATGGGTTGACGAACATAGCTTATCATATAAAAGATTGAATCCGAATTTTAAGCTACAACTACACGACTTAAATAAATGTGCAATGACCGGGCATTTAAAAGAAGCAAAGGAACTGTTGGAGAACTTGTAAAACCTCAGTATATGATGTGAGAAGTTTTAACGTAACATTACCTAACAGATTTTTATTTTTAAGTCTTTGGAACTGTTAACTTTGAACAGATACATTAGTGTAGTTTTAGACTCAGTTACAGAACCAAATCTTGAAAAGGTTTATTTCTGCAAGGTATTTTTGTACGGGGAAAGCACTTTTATACGAATACATGTAAGATGTTTAAAATATTATTTTCACTCTTGTTGGATAAAATATTTACTTTAACAACTTCAGCTTCCAATTCGAAAGCTTGTTTATTACATCGCAGAAGATCCAATAGTGGCAATACCTCGGAACTGTTAAAAAATATTTCCGACTGTGGCGACAAACAATCGAGGGATTTCAAATACTGTTGACTATTCCCTGCAAATCTCACTCAAGTTTTTGATATTGTTAGATCAAATGATGCCTC